>MDKJ01110409.1:0-81086 GCA_005239525.1 Nicotiana knightiana
TATATATATATATATATATATATATATATATATATATATATATATATATATATATATATTCTGAAATTACGGGGCTATTGACTCCTTCCCTAAGGGTGCCTCTGATCATATGTATCATTTTTCAAAGTGATAGTATGTTGCATCCATTTTAAATTAGATGGAATATTTCCTTTTTAGTCTGTTTAAAAAAAATGACACATATTTAAATTTGGAAATAATATAATTTTTGTTGGATTTTTTTAAGCTTAAATGTAGCTTAAAAAGAGGGTGAATGGAAAATGGAAGGAAAATGAAATATTTGAGTTTCCCTCCTTGACAAAGAGATATTGTCCCATATTGGAAGAGGAAAATATTTTGACGGGTATATATAGAATTTCTCTTCTTCTAGCTCTTAAAGCGTTAACAAGAAGGCAAGCCTCGCACCGTCGTCGTCATCGCTCGCTCGGCTCGGCTCGGCTTGGCTTCGGATTTGGTCAATTGATTGATTAATTTTTTGGACCAAATTTATTTGTTAATAGTAAATATTAACGTAATAGTATTAAATATTATTTTTTTGTAAACGAAAAATTAATATTAAATCGAACAAAAAATTAAGTGTCCATTTTCCGTTATCCGTTTTCCGTTTTTCGTTTTCATTTTTGTAACGGAAAATTAAGTTTCCTCCACGTTTTGACTTCCCGGTTTATTGTTGCGTAAATAGCCATTTACGTTATGGTCATTTTACGTAAACAGTCCTTCTGAAGAGTTGCACCTCTTCAATTTGAGCTCAACATTAGCTATGAATAGCAGTCCATTCTCTCAGATTTTCGATACGAATTTCTGAGTTCTCCTCCTTTCTTCTGCATTATTCTAACTACAAAGAAAGCAACAGTAAGTGTGATTTGCTACTGATCATTGTGTTCGCTGAAACACTGGGGTTTGAAGTACCGCTATACCAGTGTATAACACGTTCTATCCTGGGAGGAAATAATCCACAACCTTGGGTACTAGGAGGAGATTAAGTTCCTTAAGGAAACACTGTGAATTCAGTGGACTCAGAATATTCTGTTTCTTTTACATTTCTATTTATATGCTATTTTATCTTCGCCAGAATTATTTTACAAATACAGTTTAATAACAAGCTTAAGGAACTTAATTATGTTCTGTATTTGTGTTATACTTACTGTTCTAGAGACTAAACCTTTGTGGTTTTCTACTCCATTGGAGATTAAAATCTACGTGATTTTAACATTTGTTTGTGTCATTCGTTTACAGAAATGACAAATGACAACGGGAACCATACTGTTCCCATAGTGACTGCCAATGCGTCGACGAGCCGAACAACAACGGCATTGACTTCGGCAGAAAAACCAAAAAAAATTTTCGGGATTGATTTCAAGCGGTGGCAGCAGAAGATGTTCTTCTACTTGACGACTTTAAGTCTACAGAAGTTCATTAAGGAAGATGTTCTTGTTATGCCCGACGAAACTCCAGAAAATGAACACTTTCTCGTGATTGAGGCGTGAAAGCATTGTGATTTTTTATGCAAGAATTACATTCTTAGCGGACTGGAGGATGCTCTGTATAACGTCTATAGTAATGTGGAGACGTCAAAAGAACTGTGAGTTGCGCTTGAAAGAAATACAAAACTGAAGATGTCGGATTGAAGAAATTCGTTGCCGCTAAATTTTTGGACTACAAAATGGTAGATAGCAAGTTTGTTATTACCCAAGTCCAGGAATTGCAAGTGATTATTCACGATTTCCTTGCTGAAGGTATAAGTCAAATTAATACTGATGTTGAAAGTATTAATTATATTACTATTACTAATAGAATTTTCATTGAAGGTCTTGTCATCAATGAAGCATTCCAACTTGCAGCGATGATTGAGAAGTTGCCTCATTTGTGGAAGGACTTCAAAAACTATTTGAAACACAAACGCAAGGAGATGTCCCTTGAAGATCTCATTGTTCGGTTGAGAATCGAAGAGGACAACAAAGCTGCTGAAAAGAAATGCCGTGGAAACTCAACAATAATGTCACGACCCAAATTTCCCTGCGTTGGGTATCGTGATTGCACCTAGTCTTAGGGACTAGGTAAGCCTAATATTTTCAATGAGAAATAACAATATTAAAGGAATTATAACAGTCTCGATATAAAAATCTTGACAGAGTTTACATTTCCCAAAACCCGGTAAATACAAGTCATAAGCTCTACGACATATTTCAACCGAAATAAATACAACTGCCTAGTAATTATAAGTACAGTTGACATAAACAGGAAGGTGACTCTGAAGCCTGCGAACGCAGCAGCAGGTTTACTTGAGTCTCCTCATCAACGATCCATGCAGCTAACAACAACAATTACCAGGATCTGCACACAAAAATGTGCAGAAGTGTAGTATGAGCACACCACAGCGGTGCCCAGTAAGTATCAAAACTAACCTCGGTGAAGTAGTGACGAGGACTAGTCAAAACACCACTGGTCTAATAAGTAAAAAGACATAAATGTACCAATGACCGAAACATAATATCTATCTAAAGCTTTTTCGATATAACTAACGGTACGATCGAATAATACGGAAGAAATTCAATAATTACGATCAACGAACAGCATAATACAAATAAGCAGAGAGAATGGAAAGAATGCAAGCCAGTAGTCGGGAATTACAACCCAATAAAACACTAGCAACTCAGCATTGCATCAATTTATTCACGTCAGGCCTTAACCAATAAACTCAATAAAGCTGGTCAAACCTTCGAGTGAAAACCTTTAAATCGTGAGTTTATTTCGAAAGCTTTAAAGATATAATCATTTCGGACCAGAGAAATTTCTTCTTTGAAATATACTTTCTCTCAATGTATATTTATATATTTTTATAAAGAGAAATCTTTAAAACATAGTCCCTTCAAAATACGTGGTGTTCAAATATACTTTCCCAAATACTGCTCTTTCAAATATCATTTTTCTGCAAGACAAATACTTTTCAAATATACTTTCGAAATAGAAGTCCTTCGGACATAACTTTTCCTGGAGATAATTGCTTTTCAGCTATACTTTTCAAAATATTTATATATATCTTTCGATCAAAATCTCGTCATTGATAAAACCACCGGAAATCAGTCCGCAACTCAAAATTTGTCATGCAATGCAGTACAGGGGGAAAGCTCTCAGAATCTCGTCCGTAGTCCCAATTTAAATATGCGATGCAGTACAGGGAAAAAGCTCCCGGATCTCCGTCTGTAGCCCCAATTTAAATATGCAGTGCAGTACAGGGGGAAAGCTCCCGGATCAGCCGTCTGTAGTCCCAATATAAATATGCAATGCAGTACAGGGAAAAAGCTCCCGGATCTCGGTCCGTAGTCCCAATTTAAATATGCAATGCAGCCACTGAGGAAAACAACCAGAATGCGACAGAAACAACATATATTGCCACAACAGGCGCAAAAGCAAACAAGACTGAATGCAAAGTGCGATGAGCAAATGAATATAAAGACTTAAATCACAAAAATGATAAAAACTCACTCATAAGAAGTAGCCACAGAAAGGAATGCCAAGCACAAAGAGAAGCAGCATAACGAGGGGAAAACAAGGTAAATAAAGCAACGATTCTATATATTCAAGTTCGCAACCAAGAAAAATCATCCCGGCAAGGGAATCACTTATAACCAATCTCACTTAGACAATTAGCTTCACCAAATAAACTCAACTTGAACAATGCTCAGTAAATAGGCAGCATCAAAGAAATACCATCAACATGGGCGGTCATCAATTAAACCTAAGGAGTACTTAAGGGAAAATCATTTAAATCACCATGTACGACTCAGGGGCATGCTTGACACCAACGTATAGATATTCCAATTACTTGTTAGACAATTATAGGGCGAGATCATACTAGTTTTAGTCACATAGGCAGTGTATGAAGAAAGATATAGTATAACGGTAGGAAAGGCAACGTCTTCATTTAAGTCAATTAAGATCAAATAAGAAACAAGGAATACTAGGCAAGTACTTCTAATTCGAGCAGGAAGAAATGAAACTAGAAATCAGGAATTCAGATATAACAAATTTCAATTCATATACGGGGAACATAAGGACCTAAAATCCCTAAAGTCCAATCTATTTGCAAGTAAGTCCGAGTACGCACTCGTCACCTCGTGTACGCGGACTAAAATCAACATAGAAGACTGAATCCTAAGGGGTAGTTCCCCCCACAAGTTTAGGCAAGATACTTACCTCAAAGACAACAACCCGGTACTCAAAAATAGACTTCTCGGGCGGGAAGGCCTCCGGACGGCTCAAAATCAACTAAAACAACTTCAAAATACTTATAAAACGTATAAGGAACTATTCCGAATAATAAAGTCTCAATCCTTACAATATTATAAAAATCGACCCAAAAGTCCACCCTTGGGCCCGCACCTCGGTACTCGAAAATTTTTACAAAATTCGATTATCCATTCCGATACGAGTTCACCCATACTAAATTTATCAAATTCTGATATTATTTGGTCCTTCAAATCATGATTTTTTATTTAGAAGTTTTCTTTCAAAACCCACAATTCCCTCAACACAAAATACAAATTAAATGATAAAAAAAAGAAATAATTCATGAAATATAATTAATTATAGTGGAAGAACATGTACCCATTCGATTTGTGTGAAAACCCCTCAAAGAGTCGCCCAAAATCGAGGTTCTAGAAGTCAAAATATGTTTAAAATGGTGAAACCCCGATTTTGTAACTTATATTCTGCGCAGGTGCTTTGTTCTTCGCCATTGCGGAAAACGAAACGCGATCGCGTAGAAGGAAATGGTTACTGGCTTAAAATGCTCTACACAAGAAGAATAACTTATGCGATCGCGTATAAGGAGTAGGTTATATTCTGCGATCGCGAATGAAGTTATGCGAATGCGAAGTGGAAAAAGAAAGGCTGCCTGGATTGTACTACGCGATCGCGAAGATGCCTGAAGGGAAAAAGGTGGAGCTACGTGATCGCGAAGGCCTTTACGCGATTGCGAAGGGGATGTTTTTGGGCAACCTGCAAAGACACATCGCGATCGCGAAGGAAGCATTGCGATCGCGATGAAGGACTTCAGACACCAGAAGACAGCAGTTCAAAGTTGGAAGAAAATGACTCGTAGCCCATCTGAAACACACCCAAGCCCTCGGGGCTCCAAACCAAATATACACGCAACCTCAAAACATCCTACGGACTTATTCGAGTAATCAAAACACCAAAATAACATCATAAAAATCGAATTAAGCCTCAAAATCAATGAAATTTCTCAAAACTTCTTTAAACATCAAATTTTGCATTTTTGACCCGAATCACGTCAAACCAAGTCCGCTTATTACCAAACTTCACAGATAACACATATAAATCATATAAAACTTGTACCAAGCTCCAGAACCAAGATACGAGCCCGATACCACAGGTTTCACATCAAATTTTATTTTCAAAAACCTTCATATTTTTCAGAAAATAATTTTCTTTAAAAAATCATTTCTCGGACTTGGGACCTCGGAATTCGATTTCGGGCACATGGTCAAGTCCCATATTTTCCTACGGACCCTCCGGGACTGTCAAATTACGGGTCCGGGTCCGTTTACCAAAAATGTTGACCGAAGTCAACTTTATTCAAATTTCTAATATAAAATTATCATTTTTATCAGTTTTTCACATAAAGGCTTCCCGGCTATACGCCCGGGCGGCGCGCGCAAATTGAGGTGAGATAGAAGGAGGTTTTCACGACCTCGGAACACAGAATTAGCTAGAAATATACGGGATGACCTTTTGGGTCATCACAATCTCCCCCTCTTAAACAAACGTTTGTCCTCGAACGTGCCAAGATTCACTTTGAACTCATCCAATCACTGATTGCGCACTTGCGACACACACCCGCGGGTGATCCCGCATCACCCCAACCTACATAAGCCTGATGACACCATCACAACTGCGATATAGCTTTCTCATCACCATCGATAAGCCTCATACCTCAATTCCTCACCTTCTACTCATTTCCAAAAGACCCGATTCTAAATCCATATCCGGAATTAGCCTCAACCAACTGCATCAACTCAGGTCTACGCCCATAAGGCACGACCACACAACACCGCACATCACACATAGGCTTAATAGCACTTTTGATCACAATAACTGCCCGAAATCAACTCAACATTGGCAATTAGTCCCACATATGGAAGAACTTTGTTTCCAAGTCCCATAATATCGATAATGACGCAATAAACATGAAGACCTCATCATTAGACACCCGAATCACCGAGTCACAGCTAACACCACCGGGCACACATCCCGCAAGCTAAACTAAAGAAGCACATAATGAAATGACTGAGTATGAAAATAGAAGCATATAAAGGTACTATCAAACAAGCCCATTGGCATAACTCTCTTACAATACTGACTTAAAAGAGCAATATAACAAGGAAGAAGCAAGGCATATGAACAAATCACAAGGATCCCATTCTGATATAACTTCTACTGCGGTACTCAACCCGGTCTATCAAATCACAACGAATCACGAGGGTCTCGCTCTCAACTCTATGTTACATGTCGAATATATATCATACCAATAGATATATTCCGCTAATTCATCTCGGCTAACAAAATCATAGTGCTCACTTAACTCATATCTCAATGGAGTATCATATCACAGCTCGTAAACAAAATACTTAGGAGAATCACATAAAGCTTACCACGAAGGACAACATGGACTCACTTCCAGTTTCACCACTAACAAGGATGAATAAAACAATGATAGACACGGGCTACTACTCATAGAATCTCCCAACAGGAGCAAACACAAAAATAGGGTGCAAAACATGAAAATCACTCATAAATGAAACAACAAATAATGGAAACTCATCCTGACCAACAGGACTATAGTGAAAGACAATGGTACCCCACTTTAGCACATCAAGCCATACCTGGGTGATGATATCTGGCACGATGGTCTCTAGCCTACTATATGCAACACATCAACGGATCGGGCCTCCCCCTCTTGGGTGCCTTCTACCCACCCGAATACCCTGCTATAACACACCTACCTGAATCCTGGAACAATCTCTCACCCTGTGGCTAACATCTCCACACTGAAAACAATCTCTCTACCGATGTGGCTGTGTAAAACATACAATACGGATCCTCTGAGACCCATGAGTACCTGAAACGCTCCCATGTGAAGCTGGTAATGCAAACTGAACTGGCTGACCCACAAAACCTCTACTGTGGGGGTACCCTGCTTCCATATAAAGGACAAGTGGATTTCTCCGATCTACGAGGCCTCCTTGCCTCCCTGAACCCTCACTCCCGATCTCGTCTGTCCTCTCGCTCCCGGTCCCACAAGCTCTCTAACCGGCAAGCGATCCCTACTACTTGCTGAAACGAGGCATCCGACTCTAACTCTCGAGTCCCGCTGAACCGAATATCATGCCTGAGTCCCTAAATGAATATACAGACTCGCCTCCTAACTGAAGCAACCAAACGAGGTGTATATCTGGCCAACTCATTGAATCTAACGGCATACTCCAATAGTGACATGGCGCCCGGACGCAACTGCTCAAACTCCGCGCGCCGAACATTCCAAGGAACTGAGGTGCAACCTCCCTCAAAATATCTCCGAAAACTAAATCCATGCTAGTGAAGCTAACTCGGACAGGTTACCCCAACTCATATTCCTCCACCACTGATCAACACACTACTCTGAACCTGAGACGTGACGAAAGCAATCCCGCTCGTCTCCACGACACCCGAAATGCAAAGAATATAGTGACACTTCCCCAGTAAACTCGGGGCACCATCCGCCGCCAATCCATTGAAAGATAGAAGGATGGTACTTCATGTACCTCTCAAGTACAAGGTATTCTTCCTTCGATGCTACTGCCCTAACCACGGGCTGAACTGAAACTAGGTGTCGTGCTGTCATGACAACTGGAACCTGACCAATATGATCTCACTGCTCTCGAGTGTAGATGGTAGGAGTCTGATCTCCTCCCCTGATCTGTGGAGTAGCCGGTGCACTAGAATCAATACCACCTGATTCAATGTACCAATTATTCTCAAAACTATGCCTAGGCCTCCGAAAGTCCGGGGTAGCAACAGGCACCTCCAGTACCTGTCCCCCAACTAAGACTACTGGCGACTCCTCAACGGCTGCTCTGTTAGGCATCTTAACTGCGGCACGTGCTCCTCGTTGGCCTCTGTCTCTGATCCTTGCAACATATGCTTCGGGGTAACATCATTAGGAACCGCCGCTCGTGTCCTCACCATCGGTGAGAGAATGGAACGAAAATTTCAAACTTCAAGATCAATAAACTCGCACGATAGGAAAGAAGAAAGTGAAATTGTCCTAATAGTTCTGTAGCCTCTCGAAGATAAGTACAAACGTCTCTGTACCGATCCAGAAGACTCTACCAAATTCGCTTATGACTCGTAGCACCTATGAACCTAGAGCTCTGATACCAACTTGTCACGACCCAAATTTTCCTCCGTTGGGTACCGTGATGGCACCTAGTCTTAGGGACTAGGTAAGCCTAACATTTTCACTGAACAACAACAATATTAAAGGAATTATAACAATCTCGATATAGAAATCTTGACAGAGTTTACAATTTCCCAAAACTCGGTAAATACAAGTCATAAGCTCTAAGACATCTTTCAACCGAAATAAATACAACTGTCTAGAAATAATAAGTACAGTTGACATAAACAGGAAGGTGACTCCGAAGCCTGCGAACGCAGCAGCAAGTTTACCTTGAGTCTCCTCATGAACGATCCATGCAGCTAACAACAACAATTACCTAGATCTTCAAACAAAATGCGCAGAAATGTAGTATGAGCACACCACAGCGGTGCCCAGCAAGTATCAAGACTAACCTCGGTAAAGTAGTGACGAGGACTAGTCAAGACACCACTGGTCTAATAAGTAAAAAGACATAAGTGTACCAATGACTGAAACATAATATCTATCTAAAGACATTTTGATATAATTAACGGTACGATCGAATAAATACGGAAGAAAATTCAATAATTACGATCAACGGACAGCATAATAGAAATATGCAGAGAGAATGAAAAGAATGCAAGCCAAATGTCGGGAATCACAACCCAATAAAACACTAGCAACTCAGCATTGCATCAATTTTTTCACGTCAGGCCTTAGCCAATAAACTCAATAAAGCTGGTCAAACCTTCGAGTGAAAACCTTTAAATCGTGAGTTTATTTCGAAAGCTTTAAAGAAATAATCATTTCGGACTAGAAAAATTTCTTCTTTGAAACATACTTTCTCTGAATGTTTATTTATATATTTTTATAAAGAGAAATCTTTAAAACATAGTCCCTTCAAAATACGTGGTGTTCAAATATACTTTCCCAAATACTGCTCTTTCAAATATCATTTTTCTGCAAGACAAATACTTTTCAAATATACTTTTGAAATAGAAGTGCTTCGGACATAACTTTTCTTGGAGATAATTGCTTTTCATCTATACTTTTCAAGATATTTATATATATCTTTCGATCCAAATCTCCTCAATGATAAAACCACCGGAACTCAGTCCGCAACTCAGAATTTGTCATGCAATGCAGTACAGGGGGAAAGCTCCCGAAATCTCGCCTGTAGTCCCAATTTAAATATGCGATGCAGTACAGGGGAAAAGCTCCCAGATCTTCGTCCGTAGTCCCAATTTAAATATGCAGTGCAGTACAGGGGGAAAGCTCCCGGATCTCCCGTCCGTAGTCCCAATTTAAATATGCAATGCAGTACAGGGGGAAATCTTCCGGATCTCGGTCCGTAGTCCCAATTTAAATATGCAATGCAGTACAGGGGAAAGCTCCCGGATCTCGGTCCGTAGTCCCAATTTAAATATGCAATGCAGCCACTGAGGAAAACAACCAGAATGCGACAGAAACAAAATATATTGCCCCAATAGGCGCAAAAGCAAACAAGACCAAATGAAAAGTGCGATAGCAAATGAATACAAATACTTAAATCACAAAAATGGTAAAAACTCACTCATAAGAAGTAGCCACTGAAAGGAATGCCAAACACAAAGAGAAGCAGCATAACGAGGGGAAAACAAGGCAAATATAGCAACGATTCTATATATTCAAGTTCGCAACCTAGAAACCAAATCATCTCGGCAAGGGAATCCACTATAACCAATCTCACTTAGAGAATTAGCTTCACCGAATAAACTCAACTTGAACAATGCTCAGTAAATAGGCAACATCAAAGAAATACCATCAACATGGGCAGTCATCAATTAAACCTAAGGAGTACTTAAGGGAAAATCATTTAAATCACCATGTATGACTCACGAGCATGCTTGACACCAACGTATAGATAATCCAATAACTTGTTAGACAATTATAGGGCGAGATCATACTAGTTTTAGTCACATAGAGCGTATGAAGAAAGATATAGTATAACGGTAGGAAAGGCAACGTCTTCATTTAAGTCAATTAAGATCAAATAAGAAACAAGGAATGCTAGGCAAGTACTTCTAATTCAAGCAGGAAGAGATGAAACTAGAAATCAGGAATTCAGATATAACAAATTTCAATTCATACACTAGGAACATAAGGACCTGAAATCCCTAAAGGGTTATATATTTTCAAATAAGTCCGAGTACGCACTCGTCACCTCGCGTACGCGGACTAAAATCAACATAGAAGACTCAATCCTAAGGGGTAGTTCCCCCATACAAGGTTAGGCAAGATACTTACCTCAAAGACGACAACCCGGTACTCAAAAATAGACTTCTCGGGCGAGAAGGCCTCCGGACGGCTCAAAAGCAACTAAAAGAACTTCAAAATACATATAAAACGTACAAGGAATTATTCCGAATAATAAAGTCTCAATCTTTACAATATTATAAAAATCGACCCAAAAGTCGACCCCCAGGCCCGCACCTCGGAACCTGAAATTTTTTGCAAAATCCGATTACTCATTCCGATACGAGTTCACCCATACTAAATTTATCAAATTCCAATATTATTTGGTCCTTCAAATAATGATTTTTCATTTATAAGTTTTCTTTCAAAATCCACAATCTCCTCAACCCAAAACACAAATTAAATGATAAAAATAAGAACTAATTCATGAAATATAATTAATTATAGTGGAAGAACACTTATCCATTTGATTTGTGTGAAAACTCCTCAAAGAATCGCCCAAAATCGAGGTATAGAAGTCAAAATATGTTTAAAATGGTGAAACCCCGATTTTGCAAACTTATATTCTGCCCAGGTGCTTTGCTCTTCGTGATCGCGGAAAACGAGACGCGATCGCGTAGAAGGAAATGGTTACTGGCTTAAAATGCTCTACGCGATCGCGGAATAACTTATGCGATCGCGTATAAGGAGTAGGTTATCTTCTGCGATCGCGAATGCAGTTATGCGAACACGAAGTGGAAAACGGAAGGCTGCCTGGATTGTACTACGCGATCGCGAAGATGCCCGAAAGGAAAAAGGTAGAGCTATGCGATCGCGAAGGCCTTTACGCGATCGCGAAGGGCAAGTTCTTGGGCTACTTGCAAAGACAAATCGCGATCACGAAGGAAGCACTGCGATCGCGATGAAGGACTTCAGACACCAGAAGACAGCAGTTCAAACTTGGAAGAAAATGACCCGTAGCCCATCCGAAACACACCCGAGCCCTCGGGGCTCCAAACCAAATATGCACACAACCTCAAAACATCCTACGGACTTATTCGAGTAATCAAAACACCAAAATAATATCATAAACATCGAATTAAGCCTCAAAATTTATGAAATTTCTCAAAACTTGTTTAAACATCAAATTTTGCATTTTTGACCCGAATCACGTCAAACCAAGTCCGTTTATTACCAAAATTCACAGATAACACATATAAATCATATCGAACATGTATCAGGTTCTGGAACCAAGATACGAGCCCGATACCACAGGTTTCACATCAAATTTCATTTTCAAAAACCTTTATATTTTTCAGAAAATAATGTTCTTTAAAAATTCATTTCTCGGGACCTCGGAATTCGATTCCGGGAACACGCCCAAGTCCCATATTTTCTTACGGACCCTCCGGGACCGTCAAATCATGGGTCCGGGTCCGTGTACCAAAAACGTTGATCGAACTCAACTTTATTCAAATGTCTAATACAAAATTATCATTTTTATCAGTTTTTCACATGAAGTCTTCCCGGCTACACGCCCGGGCTGCGCACGCAAATTGAGGTGAGATAGAAGGAAGTTTTCACAATCTCGAAACATAGAATTAGCTAAAAATATACGGGATGACCTTTTGGGTCATCACAAATAATGGGAGCAAACATTGTTGAGGATGCTCCTCAAAATAATAGAAAGAGGAAGAAGGCTTCTGGACCAAAAAGCAACCCAAGCAAAAAGAGGTTCAACGGAAATAGCTACAACTGTGGAAAAGATGGACACAGATCTGCAGATTTTCGTGCTCCAAATAAAGACAAGAAGAAAGGTCAAGCAAACATGGTTGAAAAGCATGAAGATGTTGATGAATTGTGTGTTATGCTTTCTGAATGCAACCTGGTGGGAAATCCTAAGGAGTGGTGGATTGATTCTGGAATGTTGGTGTTGTTAGGGAAGCGTTTGCTACATATGCTCCCGTTGGACCCGAAGAGACGCTTTCTATGAATTCTGCAACGGCCAAAATTGAAGGATATGGGAAGATATTTCTGAAAATGACTTCTAGCAAGGTGGTGACTTTGAACAACGTCCTTCATGTTCCTGAGATTAGGAAGAACTTAGTCCCTGCTGGACTTCTTGTTAAGAACGGGTTTAAATGTATTTTTGTATCTGATAAGGTTGTAATAAGTAAGAACGAAATATTTGTAGGAAAAGGTTACCTCACTGAGGGCATTTTCAAGCTGAATGTAATGGTCATTGAGAATAATAAACTTTCAGCTTCTTCTTACTTACTTGAGTCAAATGATTTATGGCATATACGTTTGGGTCATGTCAATTATAAAACCTTACGGAAAATGATTAACTTGGAAGTATTGCCTAAGTTTGAATGCGACAAATCAAAATGTCAAATATGTGTGGAATATAAGTATGTTAAACATCCTTATAATTCAGTTTAAAGGAATTCAAATCCTTTAGAATTAATTCACACAGATATTTGCCACATGAAGTCAATAACATCTTGCGGTGGAAAGAAGTATTTCATAACTTTTATTGACGACAGTACTCGATATTGCTATGTTTACTTAATAGTAAAGATAAAGTAATAGACGCATTCAGGCAATACAAAAATGAAGTTGAAACGCAAATTAACATGAAAATCAAAATGATAATGAGTGATAGGGGTGGTAAATATGAGTCTCCTTTTGAAGAAATATGTTTAGAATAGGGATTTGTAACGACCCAACCGGTCGTTTCGAGAGTTGTAGCCCGCTTCTCCCATTTCTTCTTTTTTATGTGTTATTCAGCTGTATTATATTGTATAGGGTTGGTTGGTTTGGGTCCGGAGTGATTTCGGAGTGGAATGAGACACTTAGTCTCCTATTTAGAAGCTTAAGTTAGAAAAATCAATCGGATGTTGACTTATGCGTAAACGATATCGGATTTAGATTTTTGTGGTTCGATTAGCTCGATTGGGTGATTTTGGCCTTAGAAACACGTCCGGAATGTGATTTGTAGGTTCGTGGTAGAATTAGGCTTGAATTGGCGAAAGTTGGAAATTTGGCGATTTTGGTCGGCAGTAAAAAATTTGATATCAGGGTCGGAATGGAACTACGAAAGTTGTAGTAGGTTTGTAGTGTCATTTGTGACGTGTGTGTAAAATATGAGGTCATTCGGACATGGTTTGGTAGGTTTCTGCGTCGTTTGCAGAATTTGGAAGTTTAGAAGTCCTTAGGCTTGAATCCGAGGGTAATTTGATGTTTTGATGTTGTTTTGAGTGTTTTGAAGGTTCGACTAAGTTCGTATGTTAAATATATGACTTGTTGGTATTATTGGTTGAGGTCCTGAGGGCCTCGGGTGAGTTTCAAGTGGTTATCGGATCGATTTGGACTTTGGGAGATAGCTGATTCTGCTGATTTTTTAGGCTGCTGGTATTTACTGCACCTGCGGATGGGGAGCCGCAGGTGCGTATTGGTGAGTCGCAGATGCGGATTTAGAGGACTTGGGCTGGGTCCGCAGGAGTGTAAGATTGGTCGCATCTGCGAGCCCGCAGGTGTGAGACCTGGGGCGCAGATGCGGATGGGAGATGTTTGGCCAATCCCGCAGAAGCGGAATAAGGACGTGCAGGTGCGGGATGCAGGTGCGGAAATTGAGGATTTAAGTGGTTCTCGCAGGTACGAGGTTTTTACCGCATGTGCGGTTCCACAAGGAGATTCTTGAAGGGAGTGATTTTTGAAGGGACATTCAAGGGTTTTCAGTGAGGTAAGTTGCTTGAGCTCTAATACTCCTATCTATGGTGTTTCCCCGTAGTTTTATCAATTAATTAGTGGAAATTAGGGGTGAAAATGAGGGGTTAGGGCTTGGGATTTTGGAGAGTTTAATTTGGGGATTTTAGGGATCAAATAATGTCGGATTCTGATGAATTTCGTATGTATGGGTTCGTGATTGAATGGGTTTCTAGTTTTGTAATTTTTGTCGGATTTCGAGACGTGGGCCCGGGGGCCGGGTTTGAATCAATTTCGGGTTCTTGGTCTAATTTGGTAGTTTTTCTTGTGGAATTCATTCCTTTGTTTATTTTACTTTGATGTATAAGTTTATAAACATTTTTGGACTATGTCCGGTACTTTTAGACGCTCATGTACTCAGTGACGCCCTGAATTTGGGACAGATGTATCGCATTTTGGGTAACTTGTGTTTTAAATGGGCTTTTATTTATGTTTAATCATTCCGCTGTTAGAAATTTAAAGGATGTTTTTATGAAATTGAAAGAAAATGTTGGATTTAGGCTTGCCTAGTTTCACGATAGGCGTCATCACGATCGGGTAGATTTTGGGTCGTGACAGAATTATTCATCAAACAACGGCACCTTACACGCCTCAATCTAATAGGATTGCGGAAAGAAAGAATCGTTCATTAAAGGTAATGATGAACGCATTGTTGATAAGTTCTGGTTTTCCACATAACTTGTGGGGGGAACCGTTCTTACGGCTAACCGGATACTAAATCGAGCACCACATAGAAAAACGCAATCCATTCCATATGAAAAATGGAAAGGAAGAAAGCCCAAATTGAATTATTTTAAAGTGTGGGGGTGTTTGGCAAAAGTGCAAGTTCCTAAACCCAAAAGGATAAAAATAGGACCGAAAATTGTTAATTGTATTTTCATAGGATATGCGACCAATAGTAAAGCATATCGATATTTGGTTCATAAATAAGAAAATCCCGACATTCATAATAATACGATTAAAGAATAAGATAATGCTGAGTTCTTTGAAAATATATATCCGTATAAAAAGGAACGTGAGTCGATTGGTGAAGGATCTAAACGACCTCGGGAAGAAACAAAAGAAAGTACATTTAATCAGGAGGATCCAAGACGTAGTAAACGTCAAAGAACGTCTACTTCATTTGGACCAGATTTTGTGACTTTCTTATTGGAAAATGAGCCTCGAACATTTCAAGAAGCTATTTCTTCTTCAAAATTATTATTTTGGAAAGAGGCAGTCAGTAGTGAAATATAATCCATATTGAACAACCATACATGGGAATTGGTTGATCTTCCTCCTGGAAATAAACCGTTGGGTTCTAAATGAATTTTTAAGAGGAAAATGAAAGATGATGACACTATTGATAAATATAAGACAAGACTTGTGGTCAAAGGGTATAGACAATGAGAAGGTCTTAACTATTTTGATACATACTCTCCAGTTACAAGAATTACGATCCATAAGAATGTTAGTAGCATTAGCTGCAGTTTTGTGGTCTTGAAATTCATCAAATGGTAATACTGCCTTCTTAAATGGAGATTTGGAGGAAGGAATCTACGTGGAACAACCTGAAAGGTTTTTGGTTCCAGGTAAAGAAAATAAGGTATGTAGACTTGTTAAGTCCCTTTACGGACTAAAACAAACACCCAAATAATGGCATGCGAAATTTGACCAAACAATATTGTCAAATTTAAGATAAATGAATGGGATAAATGTGTGTACATTAAAAATGTTCCAAATCACATAGTCATTGTTTGCTTATATATGGATGATATGCTGATAATGAGTAATGACATTGCCAACATAAATGCGACTAAGCGTATGCTAACTAGCAAGTTTGATATGAAGGACTTGGACTTGATGATTTAATTCTGGGGACAAAGATCCATTAGACTCCTCAAGGTCTGAAATTGTCACAATCTCATTATATTAAGACAGTACTTGAAAAATTCAAGCACTTAGGTTTAAAGTTGCAAAGACTCTAATTGACATGAATCTTGCATTAGCAAAGAACAAAGGCCAAAGCATATCACAATTGGATTATGCTCGTGCGTTGGGATGCTTAATGTATATCATGAATTGTACACGACCAGGTATAGCTTGTGCTATAAGTAAATTGAGTCGATACACGAGTAATCCAGGTCAATCTCATTGGATGGCAATGAAACGAGTTTTGGGATATTTAAACCATATCCAGGACTTTGCTTTGCACTACAGTAAATATCCTGCGGTGATTGAGGCATACTGTGATGCAAATTGGATCACCGGTTCAACTGATTCTAAGTCAACAAGTGGATATGTATTCACTATTAGTGGAGGAGCGGTATCATGAAAGTCGTCCAAACAAACTTGTATTGCCCACTCTACAATGGAGGCTGAGTTCATAGCCTTAGATAAAGCCAGTGAAGAAGCTGAATGGCTCCAGAATTTCTTGGAAGGCATTCCATTTTGGCCCAAATTGTTGGCACCAATATGCATACATTGTGATAGTCAAGAGGCAATTGGAAGGGCTGGGAGTATTATGTATAATATTAAATCTCGTCATATATGACGAAGACATAAAATTATTAGGCAATTTCTCTCTAGAGAAATTATCACGATTGACTATGTAAAGTCAAGCGATAATGTGTCGGATTCACTTACAAAAGGCCTAACTAGAGAGACAGTTGAGAAATCATCGAGGCGAATGTGACTATGGCCGAGAACAAGTCATTGTGACGGTAACTCGACCTAGAAGACTGGAGATCCCAAGATCTAGGTTCAAGGAGATCAAACAAAGTTATTAATGACGGTTCAACATTGTCAACTAAAATTTTGGTCCATTCTCGTGATGAAACAATGTTCAGTACCAAGGATAAAGCATTAAGGCTTTTTAATGATTTCTAAATTTGATACGGGATATATCAAATAGTGTATCTATCGGACGACACGTTTAGGAATTACCTATGTAAGTGTGAAGTGTTAGCCGCTTCAAGGAGAATTTTGTAAGCCAGTTCTCTACGCACTTATGAAACCAAGGGTGTTCATGGCTGAAACAAACGCAACAATGAGAATCAAAGACGGTTAAGGGTTGATTGTGTGACTTATGGTTGTCTAGGTGTACACCAAATTTCGAAGGTTCAAAGATATCAAATCTACCGATTGACCGAGTATATCCGACATAAGTGCACTACGGAAAGTTCAAAAGGAAACCTACTTATCCGGATGCGATTAATCCTTGCTTGCGAATCACACAGTTTTTCATGCATATTTCCGTGATATAGCTATTCCCCATTCATGTGGCGGATTGTTGGGTTTTTTTAAGCTTAAATGTAGCTTAAAAAGAGGGTGAATGGGAAATGGAGGGAAAATGAAATATTTGAGTTTCCCTCCTTGACAAAGGGACATTGTCCCATATTGGAAGAGAAAAAGTTTTTTGATGGGTATATATACAATTTCTCTTCTTCTAGCTCTTAAAGAGTTAAGAAGAAGGCAAACCTCGCGTCGTCGTCGTCGTCGTCGTTGTCGCGGCTTCGGCTCCGGCTTCGGTTTTGGCTTCGACTTCGGATTTGGAGTCAAATAATCGATTGATTGATTAATTTTTTGGACCAAATTTACTTGTTAATAGTAAATATTAACGTAATATTATTAAATATCCTTTTTTTGTAAACGAAAAATTAATATTAAATCAAACGGAAAATTAAGTGTCCGTTTTCCATTTTTCGTTTCCCGTTTTTTATTTTTCGTTTTTGTAAGGGAAAATTATGTTTCCTCCACGTTTTGACTTCCCGGTTTATTGTTGCGTTAAAAGCCATTTACGTTATGGCCGTTTACGTAAACAACCATTCTGAAGAGTTGTACTTTTTCAATTTGAGCTCAACATTGGCTATATATAGCAGTCCATTCTCTCATATTTTCGATACAAATTTCTGAGTTCTCCTCCTTTCTTCTGCATTGTTTTAACTACAAAGAAAGCAACAGTAAGTGTGATTTGCTACCGATTATTGTATTCGCTGAAACACTGGAGTTTGAAGTACCACTACACCAGTGTGTAATTCGTTCTATCCTGGGAGAAAATAATCCACAACCTTGGGTACTAGGAGGGGATTAAGTTCCTTAAGGAAACACAAAGCTTTTATCCTTTAAGTTTTAATAACCACACAAATATCATGATCCCACAAAACTATTATAACCACACAAATGACATGACCTCACAAAGTTTTTACCCTTTAAACTTTTAAGACCACAAGTTTCAAAAGTCTTCTTCTTCTTTTTTTAAATTTCGTGTCAAATCAAATTACCTCATCTAAATTAAAACGACGGAAATATTCAATAATTATATTTATCTCATAATATTCCGTAGGGAAAGGTAGGGGAGTACAGTGCAGAAGAGGTGTACCCTGGCTGTTGGGTTCAAATGCTTGGGTACGGAACCCAATTGTGGCTAAATTGGACAAAGAGAACGAAAATAAGTAAAAAAAAAAAGAGTACCAAAAAATGTATAACGCCACACTATGTGGCGCTATACATTAACGGTAATTGTGCCGTTAATGTATAGCGTCACATAGTATGGCGTTATATACATTTTTTTCTGGCAGAGGGGTATAACGGCACTATACCCCGCGCTATACACTAAAAGTAGTATAAGGCTGCCGGGCCCATTGGTTGAAGGTACATTTGAAGTGGATTTTGTCCTTGAGGTACAAGGTTCCAAACCCCTACACCAACATTTTTATATTTTCCTATTTCTTTTTCATTTTTTATTTATTTTCATTATTTGGTTTAAGTGTTTAGATATAAATACTTTAATAGAGAAGCCATTTGTTATTTCTTTAAAAAATAACCAATACTTTTAATAGTTGTTATTTTGTGTTATACATAAAACAAAATTATTATTTTTCTTTTATTTTCAAATTAGAATTATAAGTGTTATTTTCTAAACTATTAAAAGTATTGGTTATTTTTAGCAATTATCTTCTTTATAGTTAATATATACGTAGTTAAAATCTTTCTCTTGGCTTAGGGATTAGTCATAATTCGAATTAAATTTTGTAGTTCAACCCAAGAAATGAGCTTGAATTTAAGTTCAAAAGAAACCTTTGTAACGTTTTTTACTCTTTTGGATTCACACTTCAACCCCACATACCCCACAACCACACAAACACTACCCACTCCACCCACCCCTAGTCAAAAAAACAAGACAAAATACTAAAGAATCCTAAGAAAATTATTCCTGAAAAAACCATAGAACATTTGCTTCTTGTCTTGCTTCTCTACACTCTATACACAGGTATATGCATTGTCTTTTCTGTTTCTTCTTACATTTTTTTTGTTTCTTTTTCTTTTTTTACAAGAAAATTATTCTGGTTTTAATTAATGTGTATTTTAGAATTATAAGTTTTATTTTATACCAAAATTCTAATTTGAAAATAAAACCTATAATTCTAATTTGAAAATAAAAGAAAAAAAATAATTTTATTTTACGTATAACACAAAATAACAACTATTAAAAGTATTGGTTATTTTTTAAAGAAATAATAAATGGCTTCTCTATTAAAGTATTTATATCTAAACACTTAAACCAAATAATGAAAAGAAACAAAAAATGAAAAAGAAATAAGAAAATATAAAAATGTTGGTGTAGGAGTTTGAACCTTGTACCTCAAGGACAAAACACACTTCACATCTACCTTTCAACCAGTGGGCCAGGAAATCTTGTTCCACTTTTAGTGTATAGCGCTGGATATAGTGGTGTTATACCCATCTGTCAGAAAAAAAGTATATAACGCCACACTATATGACGCTATACATTAACGGCACAGTTACCGTTAATGTATAGCGTCACATAGTGTGACGTTATACATATTTTGGTACCTTTTTTTTTTGACTTATTTTCGTTCTCTTCGTCCCATTTAGCCACTGTTGGGTTCCGTACCCAAAATGCTTAAATTGTTTACTCAAACGATACCAAAGGTACAAACTGATTGGTTCTAGTCAACCCATTTTAAGTCATCTCATGTCATGCCTTCTTCCTTTTGTTCTTTCTTTCTTCTTTTCATTTTCTCTATATTTATCATATACAAAAAATTTGCACTCTCCTGTCTAATTAACCTAGCTGCAACTCTCCCATTTTGTTTCCACTTTGCACATTCGTGAGATACAAAAGCAAAAAATGTATATAATCAACTTAATTTTCGCCATACCACAGAACAAATGCCTTCTTTTACTTTGTTATTCACAAGTAGTACTAGTATTTCCATGAGAACGTTAGGCCTTTATTAGGAGAAAACAACAACGAAATCTTATGCCTTCAATTTGAGCCTTTTACCATCCTCAGAGAGAGAGAGTTATTCTTGCTTCTTTCTTGAAACATTGCGACTTTATTATTAACATAGGAAAAGAGATTGAGCATATTGCATAAAAAAATTAGAAGATTACTATAGTCAAAAAGGAAGGTCTGAAAAGGGTTGCTTCCACAAAGAGAACAAGGTCAGAGATGGAATCATTGTGGGGCAATAACTTAGTTTAATTATATTATTTACTAACCCATGATTATCATTTCGATAGTAATCAAACTTTTGTTCTTTATTAATTTCTTAAATAAATGCTAGAGCTGATCTCCACCTACCCAAAGAGATCATTATTTGCAGATTAAGATAAGACTTCTCCTTTCTATTTCTCCCCTTTAAGATTCCTTTCCTTTCTTTTGCTGCATATTTTCATGAACGTTATTATAAGTTCGTCTTGGCAGATCAAATTCATTTATGTATTAATGGTGCATTTTGTACCAAAGCAATTGGTATGGATCTCTTTTGTTCCTTCCACAATAGTGTTTGCTTATTTGTAATAATCATACTTGGCAAGCTTCCCGATGTCCAAGTGTCAATTCCCGATCTTGTGTAAGTCTTGTATCGAAAGATAACAAGTTACTACCAAGCTCAGATCATTTGCGAGGAGGTGCTTTAAAATCCGCATTACTACAACCAATAATGATGCTCTCCGTAGCGATATATATATATATATATATAACGGTTAATCAGCTAATCATAAGACTTCCTTCTGTAATTAGAGTTATACTATAATGACACTTCGATTAAATCACCTTTAATCTCTATTATTGAGGTCTATCTTCTCTTGGGAAATGACATTTTTTTCTCTCAATTAACTAATTATAATATCCTTACAAAAGAAAAACTAAAAGATCTCTAATCTCTCATTGACAAAAGAAGCAACGAACTTTTTATATTTCCTTTAGGCTTTCACCAATAAAATTCCCTCTACACCTTCTTACCTAATTATACATCAATCATTAGATAATGATGGATTACTTGGGACTTGCAACATGACGCACAAAAGGAAGTATGAGTTTCGTATAGACAAGCAAACTTTGTTCAAGAAAAGTTTTGATAGATTTCTAAGAAAATTTTTGACATTCAAACAATCTTGAGACATACACCTTTCATTAGAAAAAAAAAAGGATCTTTTATTTAGAGATGGATATTAGGTAGAACAATTTTTTTTCGTAATCAATTACTCAATGGGACCGTATAGCAAAAACTACTCCAAAAATGAATGCTTTATTTATTTATTTATTGTAATTGGTATATTTTTATGAGGAGTAGTTTATAGAAGATGATCAATGAGCAGGATGATGATCGATCCTTTTTCAGTTGAAGTCAATTTGCATTTTCTTATAACAATAAAACTAATTTTGAATAACACCAATGCTTGTCTCATTCACACAATCTAATCTAGTCGCTATTGAGGGTGGAATCTTGAACCACATCACTGACTTCGCAAATCTTTTTTTTATAAAATAATAATAAATTAAAATGACGATTGACGAGATTACCCCTAGTAGTAATGTAATTTTAAGCTTTAATGAGGAGGTTATACGGCCATTGCATATTGTGGATAGGAAAATTAATAAACCAAACTGACCTAAACCGCAGACTTGATTCAAAGGCCTAAACTTTATAATGCAACCAAAAAGTATCTCTTCGTTATAATCAAAATTCTATGGAAAAAATAGCATAAAGTGTTGTTAATTAGGTATCTAAGCTCTATCTAGTGGATTATATTCATTGGTGTTTCTAAGTTTCTTGTTTCCTTTTCTTAAGAAGAATTTTTTATTTTACAAGAGAACATTCAAGAATAAGGTGATCGAGCAAAATTACAAGAAGAAAAAGCTCCCATTTTTTTTTAATGATTGAAAAAGCTCCCTTTTTTTTTGAATGATTGAAAAAACTCTCCATGTACTGTTGTACATAATACTCCTAGAAGAATGCAAAATGAAGTTTGATTAAATACATCGAAGGAAAGCTTCGTAACGGAACACACTAAGACACGAAGATAAGATACTAAGTGCGAAATCGAGGTCCTTTTTTATTATCGAGGCTAGTAGCAATCGGAGCCAAACGAGACAGGCGTTGAGTATGATCGGAGATGGAACAGTAACAGGAAGACGAGATATTCATGATTGGTCGAAGATCATGGCGTGAATCTCGGAACAGATAAAATCAGAAACGGTTAATCAGCTAATCATGGGACTTCCTTCTGTAATTAGAGTTATATTATAAATGGAATTCCTCTACTATATAAAGGGGAGTTCTAATCATTTGTAACACATCATTATTCACAGATATCAAAGTAATATAATTCTCTCTCGCTTACATTATTGTTCATCAGCTTGTTCTCTTTTCTAAATTGTTCTAGCACCAATCAGTTCGAGAGTACTTCGACTAGAGGGCTGAGTTTTGTTTGAACATTGATTTACTTTACTTATAATTCAATTCTATTATTTATCTTCATAATTATCAATTGGTGTTGAGTGAAATCGCATATCCTTAAAACCACAATATAAGTTTAATTGTTATCCAATTTTAAGGGTAAACGGTTTGGCGCCCACCGTGGGGATAAGGATAATAGTGATTGCTTAATACTGATTCTGATAACACACACTACTTTACGCTTGTTCTTGTAAGTTTTTTTGTTTTCAGGATAAAACATATAGAACTCACAAACAGCACCCACACATGGTAAATGATAAGAAAGTAGAAACTTACAACTCCCGAGTCGACCAAAAATCGGGGGCACTGCCGATTTTAAAAGGTATGGACTCAAAGAAGTTTGTGCAGAAGGAGTCTCCCCCAAGTGTGCTCCGAAGCCCATTCCGAAGAAATTCCGCATGACGGAAATACCCAAGTACAATGGGACCATCGATCTTAATGAGCATGTCACCTCCTATACATGCGCTATAAAAGGAAATGATTTAGAAGATGATGAGATAGAATCTGTTATGTTGAAGAAATTTAGAGAAACTCTATCGAAGGGGGCAATGATATGGTATCACAATCTGCCACCTAATTCCATCGATTCCTTCGCCATGCTTGAGAACTCTTTCATAAAGGCACATGCCAGAGCGATGAAGGTTGCGACTATGAAGTCGGACCTCTTCAAGGTGAAACAAAGAGAAAATGGATGTTGAGAGAGTTCGTATCTCGATTCCATATGGAGAGCATTGAACTACCGTTGGTCACAGACGATTGGGATGTTCAGGTCTTTACGCAAGGTTTGAACGAACGAAGTTCGGTGGCATCACGTCAACTAAAGTAGAATGTAATTGAATATTCGACGGTAACCTAGACCGATGTGCATAATCGGTACTAGTCAAAAATCAGGGTCGAGGATGATCAATTAGGGACCCCCTCGGCTCTGTTTATCCGAACAGGCCCGTCGGCAAAAATCAGAGAGATAACAACAGAGAACCTCGGTCGAACAGAGACCGATATCAACCATACAACACAAATCGTAGAAACAATGTCCCTGGACGCAATCCCATAAAAAATGATCGAGGACAGAGCTCCCGAGGACTCATGAGCAAAAGTGGTTTCGATAAACATGTCGATTCCACAGAGGTACCCCGATTATCGGAGTACAACTTCAGCATCGACGCATCGGGTACTGTGTCGGCCATTGGGAGAATCAAAGATACTAGATGGCCCAGACCCTTACAGACTGATCCATCCCAAAGAAATCACAATCAAGTATGCTAATACCATGGTACACATGGTCACAGAACCAAAGACTACAAACAGCTGAGGGAGGAGGTAGCCCGTCTATTCAACAAGGGTCACTTTCGAGAGTTCTTGAGCGACCGAGCAAAAAACCATTTCAGAGATAGAGATGCAAATAGGAAAAACGAGCAGGAAAAAACACAACATGTGATTCACATGATCGTTGGTGGGGTAAATATTTCACAAGAGCCCATGTTCAAACGCACTAAAGTATCAGTCACCAGGGAAAAACGAACTCGAGACTATGTTCCAGAAGGCACTTTATCATTCAATGATGAGGAAGCAGAAGGGATCTCACAACCCCACAACGACGCTTTGGTAATTTCTATCCTTATGAATAAAATTCAAGTTAAACGTCTTTAATTGATCCAGGGAGCTCGGCCAATATCTTTCGATTGATGGTAGTGGAGCAGCTCGGCCTATAGGATTAGATTGTACCCGCAGCTCGGGTTCTCAATGGTTTTAAAATGTCAAGCCGAAATCATTTTACCAGTAAACTTAGCTGGGAATACTCAGGATACCAAGTTCCATGTCATCAAGAGAAATATGAGATACAACGCCCTGCTCCGAAGACCCTGGATTCACAATATGAGGGCAGTCCCTTCAACCCTTCACCAAATGCTGAAATTCCCGATGCCGGATGGAGTAAAACGGTATATGGGGAACAACATGCTGCAATGGAAATGTTCGTGGTTGATAAAGTGATACCGGTATCGGCGCTTTCGTCAACAAAGGGATTGGAGACCAAAGGAAAACAAGAAGCTAAATAGCAACCACAGCCACAAGCCTCGAACCAGTCGGAGAAACAGGGAATGAACGAGGACGACGACTACTGGATCCCTCGATCCTTCATAATTCCCGAGGATTCCGATGCCACTAAATGGTGAAGAGCTGGAACAAGTCATACTGATCGAGTACCTGCCCGAGCGAAAGATATACCAGGGCACGAGGCTAACCCCCGAGCTCAGGGAAAAACTTATTATATTTCTTATCGATAATATGAATTGTTTTGCTTGGTCCCACTTAGATATGACAGGGATCCCACCAGAAATCACAACACATCGATTGAGTCTGGACCAGAAGTTCAGACCGGTAAAGCAAAAGAGAAGGCCCCAGTCCGAGGTAAAAAATGAATTCATCAAGGACGAGGTAACCAAACTTCTCAAAATAGGATCCATTCGGGAATTAAAGTATCCCGAATGGTTAGCAAACGTAGTCGTAGTCCCTAAAAAGGGGAACAAACTTAGAATGTGTGTAGACTATAATGATTTAAACAAAGCATGTCCCAAAGACTCTTTTCCTCTGCCGAATATCGACCGCATGATCGATGCCACGGCCGGCCACGCGATCCTTAGTTTTCTCGATGCCTACTCCGAGTAAAATCAAATACAAACGAACCCGGAGGATCAGGAAAAGACTTCCTTCATCACTAAGTATGAAACCTATTGTTATAATGTAATCTCGTTTGGGCTAAAAAATTTCGGTGCTACTTACCAACGCCTAGCGAACAGAATGTTCGAAGAACAAATAGGTAAATCTATGGAGGTATATATTGACGATATGCTAGTTAAGTCCCTGCGTGCAGATTACAGGAAACCTTCAACATATTGAGAAAATACAACATGAAGCTCAACCCGAGAAATGTGCATTTAGGGTAGGTTCGGGAAAGTTCCTCGGCTTTATGGTATCAAATTGGGGGATCGAAGTCAATTTCAATAAAATCTAGGCAATCGAAGACATCACAGTCGTGGACAATGTTAAGGTCGTACAAAGATTAACGGGGCAGATAGCCGCCTAAGGCCAGTTCATCTCGAGGTCTTCAGATCTAAGTCACAGGTTCTTCGCACTGCTAAAAAAGAAGAACAATTTTTCTTGGACCCTGGAATGCCAACAGGCATTGGAAGAATTAAAGTGGTACCTCTCCAGCCCACCACTGCCTCATACTCTGAAAGCGGACGAGCAACTCTACTTATAGTTAGTAGTCTCGAAAGTCGCGGTAAGTGGAGTCCTAGTTCAAGAGGAGCAAGGTACGCAATTTCCTGTTTACTATGTTAGTCGAACCTTAGGCGAGGTCGAGAGCCGGTACCCACACTTAGAAAAATTAGTGCTTGCTCTAATAAGCGCCTCTAGGAAATTAAAACAATATTTTTAGTGTCACCCAATTTGTGTGGTGACCACTTATCCTCTTCGTAATGTTTTGCATAAGCCCGAACTCTCGGGTCGATTGTCCAAATGGGCTGTCAAAATCAGTGGGTATGATATCAAGTATCAATCCCGAACGACCATCAAGTCCCAAATCTTAGTAGATTTCGTGGCCGACTTCACGCCAGCCCTCGTACCCGAGGTCGAAAAGGAACTGTTATTAAAAATAGGTACATCTTCGAGGGTGTGGACCCTTTTCACGAACAACGCTTCAAACGTGAAGGGGTCCGGGCTAGGTAACATTTTGAAACCGCCCACGGACAATACAATTAGACAATCTATTAAAACTTCTAAGTTGACTAACAATGAGGCCGAATATGAGGCCATGATTGTAGGTCTCGAGCTAGCTAAAAGCTTGGGAGAAGAGGTCATTGAGGACAAATGTGACTCCTTACTTGTGGTAAACCAAGTCAATAGAACCTTTGAGGTTCGAGAAGATCGAATGCAGAGATACTTGGCCAAACTACAAGTAACACTACATCGGTTTAAAGTAAGGGACCCTACAGCATGTGCCTTGAGAACAAAACAGTGAGGCCGATGACCTTATAAATTTGGGGTCATCGATCGAAGACGACGAAATTAGCTCGGGGACAGTTGTACAACTTTTGAAATAAGTGATCGAAGAAGGCCATCCATGAGCCTAACCTGGGATTGGAGGAATAAATATATCGAGTACCTAAAAAACAGGAAACTCCCATCGGATCCTAAGGAATTGAGAACTCTACGAACGAAGGCCGCACGATTCACATTGGCCGAAGATGGAACGCTATATAGAAGGATGTTTGATGGATCGTTGGTAATATGTTTGGGTCCCGGGGACACCGATTACGTCCTACGGGAAATTCACGAGGGCACTTGTGGAAATCATTCTGGTGCCGAATCATTGGTTCACAAAGTCATCAGAGCAGGATATTATTGGTCTACTATGGAAAAGGATATTAAGGAATTCACTCGAAAATGCGACAAGTGCCAAAGATATGCGCCGATGATCCACCAACCCGGAGAACAACTCCATTCAGTCCTATCCCCATGGCCATTCATGAAATAGGGGATGGATATCGTTGGCCCTCTACCATAGGCACCAGGTAAAGCAAAATTCATTTTATTTATGACTGACTATTTTTCTAAATGGGTTGAAGCACAGGCCTTCGAGAAAGTTAGAGAAAAAGAAGTTATAGACCTCATTTGGGACCACATTATATGTCGGTTCGGGATGCCTGCCGAGATCGTATGCGACAATAGAAAGCAATTTATCGGCAACAAAGTAACGAAGTTTCTTGAAGACCACAAAATAAAAAGGATCTTGTCGACGCCATATCATCCTAGCGGGAACGGTCAGGCCAAATCGACAAACAAGACCATCATTCAAAATTTAAAGAAAAGGTTGAACGACGCTAATCGAAAATGGAAAGAAACATTGCCCGAGGTCCTTTCGGTATATCGAAAAATGTCCAAATCCAGTACGGGGAAACGCCATTCTCTTTAGTTTATGGTGTCGAAGCTCTAATCTCTGTCGAAGTCGAGGAACCTAGCGTCAGGTTTCGATATACAACGAAAGAATCAAATCACGAGGCTATGACAACAAGCCTCAAATTACTAGATGAAAAATGGCAAGCCGCCCTCGTTCGAATGGATGCACAGAAGAAGCGCATCGAAAGGTACTACAACCGAAGAGCCAATCTTCGACACTTTAAAATCGGGGACTTAGTTCTGAGAAAAGTCACCCTCAATACTCGAGACCCAAATGAAGTAAAACTCGGCCCAAATTGGGTAGGACCATATAAGGTCCTCGATATCATCAGAAAGGGATCCTACAAACTTGGCACAATGAACGGCGAACAATTACCAAATAATTGGAACATATCACTCCTCAAATGATACTATTGTTAAGGTATGACCTTTCCCGTGTTCATTTATATTTTATACTAACTTGTTGCAGGTGTTCTATCAAAGACATCAAAGTTCTCTCCAAACACGAAGTCTTTAGGTCTAAAAGCACGCGTTGCACTTTTTTTCCCTTCGATCAACTTTTGTCCCAAATGGGTTTTTCCGGCAAGGTTTTTAACGAGGCAACCATTGTTTGTTCTAACTTAGAACAATTCAACAGTATCTGAGGCTTCTTACAATCAACCTCGAATATTGGCGACATCAGCTTCGAATGATTTTAAGGAAAATACTTCGTGCCAACAGGGTCTCGATAGGTAAATTTTGTAAAGGGCCAAACGGTCGAATGAACCATGTCTATGTAGATTACTCGAGTCCTAGTGGAAAAACATGTATGCATGTACGATCTATTGACAGAAGTATTTTTCCTTACCAGATGTTCCATGCCTTAGAGAAATTTCTACTTTACAATTTTGTACTTCTGATCAATTGCGGAAACTGGATCAAGGGTCGATCGCAACTAAAGTTCAAATAATTGACCCCGTACTCAGGGACTGCCGCCCAAAAATCAACATGATCGAATTATGAAACCTCGAGATCATAAGACCTTAAAAAGGCAATCCTCGATTTTATAGGCCAAGGCCACCCCGCTCGGGGATTGATACTTCGAATAAGTTCGAAGTATAATCGGGAAATAAGCCCAAAAAGGGAAAATCCCAAGGCTATGGCCAAGCTAACACGGTTCGGAGATGTTCGAATTTTGTAATGAAAACAGTCCTTCGAATACTTCTATAAACCGGCTTAAAAGGCTACCCTCAGAAAAATAACAAAAGGGTTTCGACAACGTCAGCCCTCGAAAAACCCTAAGGGGTATCGAACTGTTCGGACCCTCGAACAATCTTGTACTAAACAAAATTGTGCTTAAGGCACAAAAAATCAAAGGGTATCGATAACACTAAACCTCAAAAAACCTAACGGGTACAGACTTATTTCATGCTAAGGCATGACAAATTTTTATCTGATTAACTTGTTAAGCCAAAAAGGGAAAAAAACCACTCTTTTGAGGCCATATCGGCCCAATTCAAGAGCCTAAGGGTCGTTATATTTTTCAGTTTGAGAAGTCATCCTCGCTCAACTAAAACCTAAGGGTCTTCTACTTCGAGTTCGAGCAAGTAGTCACTCGACTACAAAAACTATATTATTGACTTCGATCAAGTTGCCTAAGTTTCGAATTTACGAACAACATTTTAACAAGGCATAAATGAACAAAATTTTCACAAGGCATGAAGTGCATTTAACTTCCATGAGGCATAAGCGAGTCAGACTCCTCACAAAGCAAAAGTCGAGATAAAGATCAAAAAGGAAATGTTTTATATATGAAGGTATTTATAAAAGACTGATCGGGGGCCTACACAATGAAAAACAAAAAGAAAAACTACAAAGGCTCCTAACTATTCTCCGGGGAAACTTTTTCACCGGGATCCTCCCCATTTTTGGACCCACTTTTTGTTGCCACCATCGTCATCATTGTCGTCTTCAACAGAAGAGGCCAAATCTCTAGAACCGGCTTCATGCTCTTTAGCCTTTGCTATCTCCTAGGTAAAATTGAAACCCCGAGCGTGGATCTCTTCGAGGGTTTCCCTCCGAGATTGGCATTTGGCGAGTTCAGTATTCCAATATGCTCGAGTTTGAGCAGTCTCGGTAGCCTCCTTCGCTTGGACTTGAGCGGCTTCAGCGGCGACCCAATAGACGACCACGATCGCCTCTGCCTTGGTCTTTGCCTTTTCGGATGCAGATTTGGCCTTAACAAGTTCGGAAGCCAACCGATCCTCAAGCTCATATATCTTCTTTGCCTGAGCTGAGATTTTCTCCTTCATGCCTCGGAGTTGGCTTTCAAACGATGATAGTTGGGCTAGAGAAGCCTCTTTTTCCGCAACAAAGCGGTCCATGCCTTCTTTCCACCCCAAGGACTCTACCTTCATCTGATTGATCCCCTCGCAAAACTGCTGGATCCTCTCGATCTTTTGCTGCAGCTATGATTTTGAAACGTTAGCTTCCATTCCTGAATCATGCCCACTGGCTTCTAAGAGTATCATTAGCTTCTCGATCAGATCGGTTTTCTCCTTGTGAGCTTTAGCCAATTAGACTCGGAGGTTCTTGATCTCCTTATATTTTTTCCCACAGAGAAGCTTGAGGGTATTCTTCTCCTCCGAAAGCCTTTGGAGGTCGGCCTCATATTGGCTCAGTTCAGCCCGGGACTTGGAAAACGCCTGTATGGAAAAGGAAGGGAGTTAGACAGAAAATGGAGGAATACAACATCAACAAAGGAATTAAGACTTACCTGGTTCAGGATTCGTTGAGCCTCTTCGAAGAGGCTGGATGCGTCATTCAGGTCGGAAGAATCTTCGACCCCAACAAAGCAATCTCGGAAGGGATCCTCCCCTCCGGGGACTCCGCCTACCTCGGGGGTCCTCAAAGCTTGAGCATCCCGGATCGCCTCTTCGGAAAAGGTAGGAAGATCAGGCGAGTCTTCAATTACTATTGCCCTAAGTGAGTCACTTAGGGAACTCTCTTCAGTTTGATAGGCCTCAGGGCCGGTACCTTCATATCTACCCACCGCTTGTTCATTTCGGTGGGGAGTAGCCTCGATATTCAATAACTCGGGGACTTCACCCGAGTCCTTCTCCAAGACCCCCTTAGCTCGAGGCGGGATTTTAACAGCCAACACCGATTCATCGGCCTTTAGGGTCTCGATGGTCTTCTTCACTCCGGCCACCAGAACGGATCCGTCTTCTTCTTCTTCTTCCTCCCTTATCCGCTGAAGTGCATCAGCAGGGAGGGCAACAATGTCCGTCTTTGACTTTTGAATAGTGCTTTTTTTGGGCTTTGGGACCCCGGAAGTCGAGGCCCTCTTCCTCTTATTGTCCTTCACCGGTTTCGAAATCGAGGCCGAATTCTCTTCCTCGCCGGTCAGGGGCCTCATGACCGCATCTTTGACCAGGCCTACACACGAGAAAAATTGAATAAATAAAAGAAAGAAACATGAATCAAATCATCAAATATATGAAAAGAAGGGCTTACCATGATTCTTGGCCTCCCATCGGCCTTTTGCCAAATCGCGCCAACAGCGCTCGGTGTAAGTAGAGGTCGAGGCAAGGTTCTGAACCCAGCTCTCGAGTTCAGGGATTGCACGGGGCATCTAAGTAGTCGATTCATCATGAAAGGAGACATAAATAAGAAAAGGAAAAGGAATGAAGTAAAAACTAGCAGTGAGATGATACTTACGCTTCATGTTTCATTTCTCAGGAAATGGCATCTTCTCTGATGGGATTAAGTCGGAGGTCCTCACTCGAACGAACCTGCCCAACCAGCTTCGATCTTTGTCCTCATCGATGCTCGAGAATAGCACCTTGGTGGCTTGGCGCTGAAGTTTAATAAACCCTCCATGATAGAGACGGGTTGTACAGTCTAATGAGGTGGTCGAGGGTGAAGGTCATCCCCTCAATTTTGCTTGAGAAAAAATAGAGCAGGATGACTATTCGCCAAAAAGGAAGGATGGATTTTTCCTAGGATTATTTGGTATTGACGACATAAATCGAAAATGATGGGTTCGAGGGGGACCAATGTGAAAGGATAAGCGTAAACACTTAGAAACCCTTTCACATAGGTAGCTATGTCCTCTTCGGGGGTCGGGATCACCACCTTTTTACTACCCCAGTTTCAGTCTTTCATTAACTACTCGAGGTATCCCTCAGTTATCGAGCATACATACCTCGATACTGGCTCGCACCGGCCAGGGACCGAGGAAGCTCTCTCGACCTTGAAATCAGAATTTAGGACGCATCCGCTAGGAACACACTCCTCGGGGCGCGGTTCCACCGGAGTTTTGTAACCGGACGGCTGTGACGAGGAAGCACCTTCCTTTTGTGGTACCTTTTTTGATGTCTTTGCCATTTTTTTTATGAGTTCAGAGAAAGAAGAAGGTAGTGAGACTTGATGTTTGAGAAAAGGTTGATGGTGCATGTTGCTCCCAAACGCACACGCAAGTATACGTGGTCGTACAAGTAATAGAATGATAAGTTGAGTATCGAACCCACAGAGACTTGTATTAAACTACTCACTAAAGCACTAAAATTGTTATTCAATCCGGTCAAAATCAAATTCCAAGAATATGATTATATTAAACTAAAATTCTAAGTAATAACTAAATTATCAAGTAACGAGTTGATTGTTTTGTATTCAATAGAGACAAATATTCCAGGGTTGTGATCGATTCACCATTCATATTGTGTTCTAATTAACTCTCCCTTTCATATAATTCACTCATGGTTGCTAATTAATCGATAATTTCTCTCATAGCCTTCTCCTGAAGTACTACTCACCTATTCTCAGTAGATTAACGCCTATATTCCTATGAAATTAATCTATTAGAACACATTAAAATTATGATATTGAATTAAGCACGGTGACTAGGTATATTCCTATCCTAACCACAAATCCGCTCCCCTTAAGGGTTAAGATCGCGCTCTCTTCAATTCTTCTCTAATCTATACACGTCTTTCCCAAGCATAGCATAGATAGTAACTAGAACCTAACTGTTGGCCAGACAATTAAGCAATTGAACACAGAATTGAAGAAATAACCATATATTGGTGAATTATAATCAAGGTCAAGATAATGTCAAACAACAATATTCATGGCTAAATCACAACCCCAGAACAATGGGTGTTTAGCCACTCATGATGTACTCAAACAATTGCATAAGTGTTGCATAAATTGAAAATACTATAATAAGATGAAGAAAACTGAGAATTCTCCGCCTCCTAATGATACCGTGTGTGTTTTTCCTCCAAAGTGGTGTCAATACCCTCAAAAATATGTTTAGTCTTGCTTTTATACATGTTAGGTAGGTCTAGGGCCGAATAAACCGTGTCCCGTAAAAATAGGAAAATTCCCCACCACCAGCACCCTGGACAGTGTCAGGCGCCCACCAGGGCGCTACCACAGATTTACATACTGCCTCCAGCACCACAGGTGGCTCAAGGCGCTGCCCGTGGCGCCCAAATGCTCAACTTTCCCGGTTTCGTTCGCTTTGGCTCTCATTTTGCACGTTTCGCCCCCAATCGCTCCCGGATCGTTCCTAGACATAAAAACACTTCAAATTGGTATAAATCATCACATTTAACATCTAAAATTTACGAAAAAAAAAGTAAAATAGGAGGCGATATACATAGAAATATATATACTTTAGGATACACATCAACACCCTACACTTAGGCTCTTGCTCGTCCTCGAGCAATGGGACGAACTACTACCCTTCAACACGTACAAAGTTCACTATAAAGGACCACTTTTATCTTTAATCACACACCTTACCCTTGACTATGATCGATACCGGCACACAAGCATGAACATACAAAATTTCACATTATTCCTGTTTTATCATGCCCAAGTATAACAATTCAATTCAATCATTCAATAACTTATTTGCAACCACCCGACCTCAAGAGTCGACTTGTAACCACTAAGTCCTCTCAATTCTTGCATTTACCCAACAAGAAAGTCTACAACATTACCAATCGTTCATGAGATCATGTGCCCTTACCAACAAACAAAAGAGTGAATATAACTAGTCCACACATTCAAATATGCTTGTGAATATAATTTAGGGACATCACACAATTGAACACAATTCCACTCACTCTCACAAAGAATTCATATGCATCCTGTGATTGTACCATAAGCTTGCCCATAGTGTAGATCTCTACTAATTTAAGCTAGCCAAATCTAGGATCAATTAGGACTTTAAGGTTGTAATGTAGGCTAAGAGACGGGTATGATACATTTAGGAATAGTGACTTACCCTCTAAAGCACTTTAATACACTGCATTCACAATTCAAATACATATTCTTCTCAACCAATTTACTTTCCACAACCTATATGCAACATAGCCCTTTTTTCAATTAAGCACTTCTATACTTTCACTAGCACAATTTAATAAGAAGTGGAGGTGTGTATCTTTTTTTCTATATACTTTCACTATCATTTTTTTTCTTCTTTCAACAATTTTGTTTTTCTTTCTACACATACTCCACACATAAAAGTTTATTGGCTAGTGACTTTTGATTTCAATTTTAGTGCACCAAGGGGCCTTTCCATGGCTCCACTCAAAAACTAATCCCCACTATCTCACCTTACTCCTTTTAGCGACTAAGTACCTTAGGAGGTAAATGTGCAAAAATCTTAAATTAAGAACAAAGTAGGGGTACGGCTTGTAATGTGGGTGCCAAAGAAAAGGTCTATAGGCTCAAAGGGGCTAGCAATGGAAGATTTTATTTTTTATTGTGACAAGAACATCCATGATCAAGCACGAAAATGCCTACGTCATCTCCTAGATTAGCATAACCTACAATTTCACTTCGATTAATACTCGGGGCAAGTTTTAGACTACAGATGATAGCATAGTAGATCACTAGGCCTCACACACACATTGCACATGACTCAATCACGACGACTTTTTTCAACTCTCAAGTCAAGCAAGCACACATAATTGAGAAAATTAAGCAATAATACACTATCTGGCCTACAAGTCAAACAACTGAGCTAAGGCATCACAAAATAGGTTATTTCTCTTTACTTAGGCTTTACAAATCAAACCAATTACAAGGGAAAATAATATGTATGTCATAACCTAATGTGCTAGTACCAAACATGTCAAAGGGTATCTCAAAGTCACTCAGTTTCTTCCTAACTACTCCTAAAAAAAATTAAAGTAACCGGTTCGAGCTACACCCTTGGAAAACAACCGGTGCCCAAAAAAACCAAGGGATACTACCTAACTATCCTAAAAATATAAAAAAATCTTTTTGGAATTTTTAAATCAGACTTTATCCCTCAAGAAAATTGTCCAACAGAACCATCGTCGGGAAAAGTCCGAGCTTTTTCTATTTTTTTTTTCTTTTTCTTTAACAAACTAACTAAAACTAACAAAACTAATAACTAATAAAATAAACAAAACTACCTAAACAAAACTAATTAACACAAAAAAATAAAAATAAAACACATTTATACAAATTATACAACAACCCTACAAGCAGTATTCTTTCCACCCCACACTTAAATCATGCATAGTCCTCGATGCATATGCATTTTGAAAGAGCAAAGTAGGGAGAAACGAAATACTCCCTGTCACTCCTGCTTCCGACTCATCATCATCGAGGCCTCGATGCTATACTTGACAGGCATGAGCCTGGTCTGTACCAAGTTCTGCCACACCTTGGCAGTCTTGTTGAAATCTGATCGGACTATGTGAAGATGAATGCTGCCTTGTTTCCTGGTCCATTTTGCATTTGAATCCACGCCACATAAAGTGTGACATATCAAGGTGTACTTCGGGCTGCGGACAAATTTTGTTAGTCTTCTTGGATCAACATCTTCAACACCCAAATATCTACATAAGGCCTCCCTAGTCATTGGTATATCGACACCCCGTACACGCGAGGTGCCATGCCCTTGGTGCCAATTTGCATAGAGTTCCCGGACCATGCTTAAATTTGCAGGTCCGGGGCATTTCAAGAGATTTTCCATGTGCGTTGCACGGAGTTGGCCAATCACCTCTGAAAAATTCCTATCCAAAGCCTTGGTGTTTATCCCCATGTCGGAGATGTAGCGAGCGTATGGCACAAAATTCATGTGCCAAGAAATTGCCTAATCATTGATTAAGTCCAACCGGGGCCTAGATCTCAACGGTGCAAGTTGGGATCCCTCGGCCTGTTGCTTGCCCTTAGCTTGTCTTGAGGGGCCTTCTCTTTTCTTTCTCTTTTTGGGTGCAGGAGAGGTAGAGGAGGACTTGCCAATACCATTTCCCTTATTAGCACCATCACGAGCCATTTTTATCCTGCCACACAACGAAAAGATGAACATGAGATCTCTCCAAGGATTATACCTAAGGTCGTCGTGCAAGCCAAACAATGACCCCACACTTAAAACCAAAGGTGCAATATACAATATTTCATGATTTTTAATTGAAAAGTTCAAGTGTTGCATTCCAAGACTATGGGTACTCAAGACTTCTCCATGATATCCATACATATGATTTTATCATGGCTAAGTGAATTCATTTCAATGTGAGCAAGAGGAATGTGTGACTCCACTTTCTACAACTACACAACTATACTACATTAACTAATTTCTACATCAATGCATACAATACATGAGATACATGGTGTAAAGACATGAATTTTTATCAAAACTCAATCCCCTAGCATTTCAAAGCATCCCTATACACCCCACACTTATCCCAAATTCATCCACAAAGACACTCGATTACTTAGACATCACTGGTGTTCCCAAAATCATCATTCAAACATTTTTACAAACACCTTGTGGGCATAAAGTATGAGCTTTAGAATTCAACAATGGTGGAAGATGGTGGCCCTCCTAATTTGTAATGGAGTAGAGGGACTTCTAGTTTACTACTCCATATACACAATAAGCACATAATTTTCTACAATGTCAAGCCAGCCACCATAATTTTTGCTTACAAACTCCTATAATGGGAAAAATTAGGGATTTTGGGCACTTGGGGGGTGGGATATACTTTGTTATCGACATATAAAACACAAAAAAAGAAGAAGAAGAAGAAGAAGAAGAAGAAGAAGAAGAAGAACAACAACAACATACCTTTGGGTTGGAGAAGAAAAACAAGAGAAACTTTAGAACAAGAAAAAAAAAATTTAAGAGGGGGAAGGAGAAGAACACGGCAGATTTGAGAGAGAGAGAAGGGAGGGGTGTTTTTTTTTATGTTGCTGGGAAATTAGAGTGTGGGAGGGTTTGGGTATTTGGGTAGGAGATGAGTTATAATATTAGTGTAGGTGAGTATTTGGTTTGGCTTAAATGGGTATGGGTTTTAGATAAAATAAAAAGAAAAACGAAAAATAAAAATAAAAATAAAAACTTACATGCTCCCCCCCCCCAACCAGCACCTAGCACTGTGTATGGTGTTGGGGTTTTTTTTTCTCTGTTTTCAGCGCCCCAGGTAGCACTGGGCGCTGGCCTGGGCATTGTTCACGCTAATTTTTTTAATTATTTTTTTTGAAGTAATATCCCGATTCTCCAAGTTTTTTAAATACTCAATTACATGTCCTACACCATCATATCTATAATTTCTATTCCTATAAGAAAAAATGCGGAATATATCTACTCCAGCAGAAAAAAATTAAGAAGTTAACTATGAAAGCAATAGAAAATTGGGTTGCCTACCAACAAGCGCCTGATTTTACGTTGCGGCACGACACAGAGTCTCGCTTTACTCGTCAGCAAGTACGACTTTGGTTTTCTCACGACTCATGGCTCCTCCCCAATAGTGCTTGACTTTATGTCCATTCACCAAAAGTTTTCTTTCACTATGTATAGCTCGCAACTCAAGTTCACCATAAGGAGTGACTCTAACCAATTCAAACGGACCTGACCATCTCGATTTTAGCTTCCCGGGAAACAACCTCAGTCTAGAATTGAACAATAATACATGTTGGCCTGGCTCGAATTGACGCGGATTAATATGCTTGTCATGCCATCTTTTGGTCTTTTCTTTGTACAATTTAGCATTTTCGTACGAGTGCATCCTGAACTCATCTAATTCATTCAACTGCAGCAGTCTTTTCTCACCCGCGGCTTCAAGGTCCATGTTCAGCTTCTTGATGGCCCAATATGCTTTATGTTCGAGTTCAACAGGCAAGTGACATGCCTTCCTATAGATTAACTTATACAGTGAAGCCCCAATTGGTGTTTTGTAAGCTGTTCTATATGCCCATAATGCATCATCTAATTTTGCAGCCCAATCCTTCCTATTCACATTCACCGTCTTCTCTAATATTTACTTTATTTCTCTGTTCGATAACTCAGCTCGTCCACTTGTTTGAGGGTGCTATGGTGTCGCAACTCTATGACAGACTCCATATTTATCTAGAAGGTTATTCAAAAATCGATTGCAAAAGTGGGTCCCTTAATCACTAATCAAGGCCCGTGGAGTCCCAAACCTCGAAAATATATTCTTCTTCACAAACGCAGCTACAACCATGACATCATTTGTTGGCAATGCAATCTCCTCTACCCATTTTTACACATAGTCAACTGCCAGCAAAATGTACTTATTTCCTCTGGATGATAGGAATGGTCCCATAAAATCTATCCCCCACACGTCAAAAATCTCCACCTCCAGGATATTATTCAAAGGCATATCGTGCCTCCTCGAGATCGTTCTTGTCCTCTGACACTGGTCACACTTTTTAACAAACGCATGGGTGTCTTTGAATAGAGTTGGCCAGAAGAAGCCGGACAGTAGTACTTTCGCCGTTGTTCTATCGTCACCATGATGGCCCCCATAAGGCGATGCATGAAAATCATACAACACCAATTCTACCTCTTTGTCTGGAATGCATCTCCTCATCAACTAATAAGCACATTGTTTGTACAAGTATGGCTCATCCCAGTAGTAGAACCTCACATCATGTAAGAACCTCTTTCTTGCCTCAGATCCAATCTTTGGCGGAAGTACCCCACTCACAATATAATTCACATAATCAGCATACCATGGCGAAGGGTCTTGGGTTACAGCAAAAAGTTTCTCATCAGCAAATACTTCTTTGATTTGTCCACCCTCCTCCACATGGTCATGATTTTCCAGCCTTGATAGATGGTCAGCTACCTGGTTCTCAGTGCCCCTTCGGTGTCTTATCTCCACATCAAATTCCTGTAACAACAAAACCCAGTGCATCAATCTAGTTATAGATTCTTTCTTCGCAAATAAATACCTGATTTTTGCATGATCGGTGTGGACTATGACTTTTGTTCCCACCAAGTATGCCCGAAATTTCTCAAAGGCCCACACAACAACTAACAGTTCCTTCTCAGTGGTGGTGTAATTCAGTTGTTCATCATCAAGAGTCTTACTCGCATAGTAAATGGAATAAAATACTTTGTCTTTCTGTTGGCCTAGCACTGCCCCAATAGCATGGTCACTGGCATCACACATAAGTTCAAATGGTAGAGACCAATTTGGTGCAACAATTATGGGGGGCAGCTGCCAATTTCTTTTTGATTTCTTCAAATGCCTTCAGGCAGGCTTCATCAATTGAACTTGACATCTTTTTCGAGCAACCTGCACATAGGAGTGGCAATTTTTGAAAAATCTTTAATAAAGCGTCTATAGAATCCTGCATGTCCAAAGAAACTCCGAACACCCTTCACAGAAATTGGTGGAGGTAATTTTTCAACCACCTCCACTTTAGCCTTATCAACTTCAATGGCACTCCTAGACATTCTGTGACCCAAAACGATGCCTTCCTGCACCATAAAGTGACACTTCTCCCAATTTAAGACCAGATTTGTTTCTTCACAACGGGATAATACCATACTCAATTTTTTCAAACAATCATCATAATATGACTCGAATATTGAGAAGTCATCCATAAACACCTCCACAAATTTTTCCACAATATCAGTGAAAATAGCCATCATGCAGCTCTGGAAGGTGACTGGTGCATTACAAAGACCAAACGACATCCGCTTGAAGGCGAAAGTGCCATAAGGACAAGTAAACGTGGTTTTCTCCTGATCCTCTGAGCATATGACAATCTGATTCTATCCCGAGTACCCATCAAGAAAGCAATAATAATCATGTCCTGCTAACCTGTCCAATATTTGGTCAATGAAGGGAAGTGGGAAGTGGTCCTTGCGGTTCGCCTTGTTGAGCCTTCGATAGTCAATGCAAACTCTCCATCCTGTAACAGTGCGAGTAGGAATTAGCTCATTTTTATCATTCTCAATCATAGTCATCCCCCCTTTTTTGGGTACACATTGAACCGGGCTTATCCAGTTGCTGTCAGAAATAGGGAAGATGATACATGCATCAAGAAATTTTATTACTTCCTTCTTCATGACTTCTTTCATAATGGGATTTAACCTCCTTTGATGCTCAACACTCGGGCGATGTCCATCTTCCAAGAAGATTTATGCATGCAAAACGATGGACTGATCCTTTAATATCTACAATTATCCACCCAATCGCCTTTTTGTGCTCACGAAGTACTCTAAGAAATTTCTCTTCTTTTGTGTTAGTCAGGCTGGATGAGATAATCACGGGCAATGTCTCAGAGTTCCCCAAATAAGCATAGCGCAGACGTGCTGGAAGGGGTTTAAGTTCTAACTTTGGAGCTTCCTCAATGGATGGATTAGGAGGGTTCAGAGTGACAGGCTTGTTCAGCTCCTCAAATTTTCCTAACCTATGGATATAGCTGCAGGATACATCAATCACTTGCTCGATCTCTTCCCTCATTTCATCTTCACTACCTTTTTCATCCCAAATCAAGACTCGTTCAAGAGGGTCAACAGTGATCATATAAGGAACCAATGGTGCAACATTGCTTTCCAGCACAGAAATCATGGATAACTCTTCATAGTGGGCTGGTAATTTGAGTGCTTTATATACATTAAATACCTCCACTCGATCACCAACTATCATCGTCATCTTCCCTTCACACACATTAATAATAGCTCGGCCCGTGGCTAAGAAGGGGCGCCCCAAAATAAATGGTACTTCCTGATCGGGCTCATAATCCAATATAATGAAATCGGTAGGGAATATGAAATAGCCCACTTGAACTAGCACATCTTCAATCACTCCTTCAGGATGAGCAAGGGAGCGATCAGCCAACTATAAGATTACCGTTGTTGGGTGAGGCTCACCCAACCCCAACTGTCTGAACACAGATAGCGGCATCAAATTAATGATCGCCCCAAGATCACACAAAGCTCGCCCGACTGCTTGCTTACTGATCGAGATTTGGATAGTGAAACTACCTGGATCTTTTAATTTTTGAGGTAGTTTTCTTTGAATTATTGAGCTACATTCCTCAGTGAGTGCCACGGTCTCAAACTCGGTCAGCCTCCTTTTATTGGCCACAATGTCCTTGATGTATTTGGCATATTTGGTCACGTCCTGCAAAATGTCTACCAGTGGAATGTTAATTTGCACCTGTTTCAAAAGATCAAGGAACTTTTTGTATGCGGCATTACCTTTCACTTCCTGCAACCTTTAAGGGAACGGAGGAGGTGGCCTTGCAACCACTGGTGGGGGTTGCTCAGTCACTGCCCCTTCAGCTGGCTTCTCTGACTCTTTTGATTTGTCTGATGTTGATTCTATAGTGGTTGGCCTCTCATTAAAAGTTACTTGCTTTCTCTTCTTAGACTGGACCTATTCTAATTTTCTCCCATTCCTCAATGATACGGCATTAATGGATGCCTTAGGATTAGCCTCAGTGTCACTTGGGAGATCTTTCACTGGTCTGGTATTTTGGGCATTGGCAAGTTGTCCCATTTGGCATTCCAAATTTCTCATTGCTACGGCTTGGGCCTGTTGATCAGCCATTACTTTTTGATTGAAGGCTTGCTGATCAGCCCTCATTTTCTTCATCTCCTCAAGGCTAACTTGTTTTTCAGTCTGAGGTGGTCTGTATTGTTGTTGAGGTGCTTGAGGCCGATATTGATTCTGAGTGCCTTGATTTCCACCCCAAGAGAAGTTTGGGTGATTCCTCCAGTTGGAATTATAAGTGTTCCCATACTGATTCGCCTGACCGCTATTTGCATTACCCACAAAGCATACAGACTGTGGATTAGCTGGGCACAAGTCGCTAGGGTGACCCTCTCCACATACTTCACAAAATATCTGAACCTGTTGCACTAGATGGGCTTGTTTCTTGTTGCTTGTTAATAACCAAGGTCATCTGATTGAATTGGTTGGTCAGTGTGGAAGTCTGCGCTGATAATGCCGAGATGACATCTGACTCGAGAACCCCTGCAGACTTTTGTACTGTGTGTCTGCCCATCTCTCCTTGCCAATCCGGGTTGCTTTTGGAGAATTTGTTTAATAATGCATAAATTTCATCAAAGCTTTTCTCCAATACTTGACCCCCAACAGCAACATCTACCACAATCTTTGTTTGGGGATAGAGCCCCTCTATGAAGGTATGAGCTAACACTTCGTTGGTCTGATTGTGATGAGGACTGTCTATGAGTAGCCCCCTGAACCTTTCCCATGCTGAATATAAAGATTCTCCTGCTTTCTATTTAAAAGCAATTATCTCACTTCTGATCTTTGCAATTTTGCCTGAAGGAAAGAACCTTGCCAGAAATTTTCTTGCCAAATCATTCCATGATGTAATGGAATTGGTTGGTTCTACCTTTAGCCATCGCTTAGCTTCGCCCAACAGAGAGAATGGAAACAGTGTGATCCTCATATAATATGGAGTGAGCCCATTAGTGATATAAGTATCACTAATCTCCAAAAAGTTCAAAATATGTTGTTGTGGATCCTCGTGTGGAAGACCCAAAAACTGCCCGTTTGCATGAAGTAGCTAGATCATGCTCTGTTTTAGCTCAAAGTGCCCAGTGATTCTAGGCTTCACTATACTGGAGGTAACATTAGCAATACTGGGCATTTCTACCTCTTGGACAACCATATGTTGCTCCTCTGCCATATTCACGGGAAATTGGACGAGTGCCTGAATATTGTTTGTATCCCTTGCTTCCCTCAACTTCATGTGAAATGTTCTCTCAAGTTCGGGTCAAAGCCGTTGAGTCTGTCCTGGCTTCTGATCCTACGCATTCAATCAAAGTTCCTGAGATTAGAGCAACAATCAAGTAACATTATACTAGACGAAATAAACAATTAAAGCAAAAATTAGAAAGTAGTCTATTTTCAAGTCCCCGGCAACGACGCCAAAAAGTTGTTGCTCCCAAACGCACACGCAAGTATACGTGGTCATACAAGTAATAGAATGATAAGTTGAGTTTCGAACCCACAGAGACTTGTATTAAACTACTCACTAAAGCACTAAAATTGTTATTCAATCCGGTCAAAATCAAAGTCCAAGAATATGATTATATTAAACTAAAATTCTAAGTAATAACTAAATTATCAAGTAATGAGTTGATTGTTTTGTATTCAATAGAGACAAATATTCCAGGGTTGTGATCGATTCACAATTCATATTGTGTTCTAATTAACTCTCCCTTTCATATAATCCACTCATGGTTGCTAATTAATCGATAATTTCTCTCATAGCCTTCACCCGAAGTACTACTCGCCTATTCTCAATAGATTAACGCCTATATTCCTATGAAATTAATCTATTAGAACACATTAAGATTATGATATTTAATTAAGCATGGTGACTAGGTATATTCCTATCCTAACCACAAATCCACTCCCCTTAAGGGTTAAGATCGCGCTCTCTTCAATTCTTCTCTAATCTATACACGGCTTTCCCAAGCATAGCATAGATAGTAAATAGAACCAAAATGCTGGCCAGACGATTAAGCAATTGAACACATAATTGAAGAAACAACCATATATTGGTGAATTATAATCAAGGTCAAGCTAATGTTAAACAACAATATTCATGGCTAAATCACAACCCCAGAACAATGAGTGTTTAGCTACTCATGATGTATTCAAACAATTGCATAAGTGTCGCATAAATTGAAAATACTAGAATACGATGAAGAAAACTGAGAATTCTCCGCTTCCTAACGATCCCGTGTGTGTTTTTCCTCCAAAGTGGCGTCAATCCCCTCAAAAATATGTTTAGTCTTGCTTTTATACGTGTTGGGTAGGTCTAGGGCCGAATAAATCGTGTCCCAAGCAAAATAGGAAAATTCCCCGACACCGGCGCCCTGAACAGCGCCAGGCGCCCACCAGGGTGCTGCCTCAGATTTACATACTGCCTCCAGTGCCACAGGTGGCTCAAGGCGCTGCCTGTGGCTCCCAAATGCTCAACTTGCCCAGTTTCGTTCGTTTTGGATCTCATTTTGCACGTTTCGCCCCCAATTGCTCCCGGATCGTTCCTAAACATAAAAATACTTCAAATTAGTATAAATCATCACATTTAACATCTAAAATTCATGAAACAAAAGTAAAATATGAGGCGATATACATAGAAATATATATACTTTAGGCTACGCATCAGTGCAACTTGAAGATTTGTAGAAGGAAAGAACTTAGGAGAGGTAAAAACTTTGGAGATTAGAAGAAAGTGAAAGTAAAATTTGAATCAATGAAGAGAAGTCATATTTATGAGATTCACGCTGACGTTGCAAAGGCCCTAGTGGCCGACCACCAACTGACGCGCATTGATGATTTGGGGAACTATACTGACGGGATGTTTCGGTCATTTCCGCCGCTTACGTCATGGGGATGACGTCACGACAGGTCGAGGTAAAAATCGAAGGCTCAATTCATTTCTTGTCATTACATTCCAAGAAACGAGGGGACTATCTGTATACGGTTAAAACCGGCCCCACCCGATTCTAATGTTTGATCGAGACTGGTAATTTGCATCGAAGGACAGCTTCCTAACGGAACAAATTAAGACATGAGGATAAGATACCAAGTGCGGAATCGAGGTACCTGTTAAGATCGAGGCTAGTAGCAATCGGAACCAAACGAGACAGACGTCGAGTGTGATCGGAGATGACACAGCAACAGGAAGGCGAGATATCCGTGATTGGTCGAAGATCATGGCATGAATCTCGGAACGGATCAAATCAGAAACAGTTAATCAGCTAATCATGTGATTTCCTTCTGCAATTAGAGTTATACCATAAATGGAATTCCTCTACTATATAAAGGGGAGTTCTAATCATTTGTAACACATTATTATTCACATATATCAAAGCAATATAATTCTCTCTCGCTTACATTATTGTTTATCAGCTTGTTCTATTTTCTAAACTGTTCTAGCACCAATCAGTTCGAGAGTACTTCGATTCGAGGGTTGAGTTTTGTTTGAACACTGGTTTGCTTTACTTATAATCCAATTTTGTCATTTATCTTCATAATTATCAATTGGTGTTGAGTGAAATCACATATCCTTAAAATCACAATATAAATTTAATTGTTATCAAATTTTAAGGATAAACAAATTAAACTATTTATAGAGCGTGACTCATCATTGTTTGTTCACCTAAGAAGAGCTACAAGTGCCCAATTTCCCCGTTCCATTTGGGAAAATCCAGTTATATTTTTCGTTTTCTTTCCATTATATGTCACAACCATTAACTAGTAAATTACTTGGTATTTTCATCTCAACGTAGCGTGTTAATAATGTAGCAACAAAGTTGGATTAATCAATGTGTATCCGATCAAGTGTTACTGTCTGAATTTACAAACTATATTAGAATAATGTTTAAACAAATTTTGTTTTGACGGATTTGTCATTAAAAAGATTTTTATTTTCTTTTCTGTGATTTTACTACACATGTTTTGCATTCTGCAAAGTTATTGTACTACTAGTAAAGAAATGTGTAGATGAATAATGGGTAAAATAAATGAGGAAAATGACATTCCCAACAGGGATGATATGGTGGTTAAGTTTTCAAGAGATACTTGTTATTCATACCATGCGCACTTAGCACAACACCTAAATAGTCAATAATGGACGAAATATACCAAATTGTAAATGGGGAATAATGCCAACCCACTATTAAAAACCCCACTCACCCAATTGAATATTATAAATTGTACTTAATAAATCTAATGGACATGATTATCTAGTGAACAACAATTAAAGGGAAAGAAAATAAACTAATGGAAAAAAAGTAAAAATAAAATAATAGCAATGAAAAGACTAATTAATTAGAAAGAATATGTAAAACATGAAAATGAAAGGGTAATAAAGTATAGAAAAGGAAAGAAAGAGGTCAGTTCCTTGCGCCTGACGTATTTCTTGGTTTTGCCTCGGAGCTACGTTCGGTGTTTGTTTATGTAATAACAGGATAAGAATGACTCACAAATGAACCCAACAAGTCGAGAAGCAGCGGATTCTAAAATTTTAAATTAACGATTCTAATAAATTTACATATATTTAAATTGCAAATATAGCGTTCAAACCCCATATAACTTGAGGCGAATATGTATTAATAGCTTGTTTGGCCAAATTTTTAAAATCAGTTTGTTTTGATAAGTGTTTTTCTCAAAAAAAATATTTTTAGTGAAAAATAGTTTGTGTTTGATTAATTAATTTAAAAAGTATTTTTGAGCATTAATTAGTATTTGGCCAAACTTCTAAAAATTGCTTCTAAGAGTATTTTCCTCAAAAGTGCTTCTCAAAAAAGTGCTTTTGAAAAAAGTTATTTTTTTCTACTTCTCAAAAACTGTTTCTGTTTCTCCTTATAAGCACTTTTTTTCATTCCAAACGCTTGATCAAACACCTCAATTTTTGAAAAAAGCACTTTTGACCCAAAAAAGTTGGGCCAAACAAACTATAAATTTTAGGAATACATAGAACCCATTATATTTTCTAAAATCGCATTTAATTTCATATTTATAAAAAAAACAAAAATTTATTAATATTATACTTCGATCGAACGTGCTACGTATATTTTAAATTCGCCATTTTGCTCCATTATGTTGTTAATGAACACATAACATATATCCTTACATGCACTTGTATCATTATATTAGTAACTAATTAATTAATTTATATTTATACTTTAAAATATTTATTGATTATAATAAATTAGTAGTATGATTTAAAGTAAATATTGTCTCTTTTTCTCGCTCTTTCTCCAATCTTTATGTAAAAATATGAAAAGAAACTTTTCTCAAGCCCACCCCACTGTCATCCTAAATCCTTACAAGTACCGATCATTTCTCTCACCCCCTCCACTTCCTCAAAGCCAAAACCCCCCTCTCTCCTCTCTCTCTTTCTCCAATAAATTCTCTCCCTCATATTGCCACTCTTTTTTCTCTGGAGAAAGAAAAAAAAAAAATACCAAAGCGTTACTACTGAAAAGTATTTCAAACTGGCGATCGATAACCAAGATATCACAATCCGTGAAATCAAGCCTAAGAACAGGCGAATCATGGTAAATTTCAAGAAACCACCAATCATTTTGGCTTCTGTTATATGGTAAAAATTCTATTCTTTTACTGATTCTTTTTTTTTTCTGTGTATAGGGACCTGATGAAGAGGATAATAGGTGGCCTCAATGGTTGAAGCCATTACTAAAGGAACGATTCTTTGGTCAATGCAAGTTACACGCTGATTCTCACAAGAGTGAATGTAATATGTACTGTCTTGACTGTATTAATGGCCCTCTCTGCTCTCTCTGTTTAGTCCATCACAAAGACCATCGTGTTATTCAGGTTCGCCATTTTTCATCTAATGGAATAACAAACATTTGCTTTGTTTTTGGCTGCTTCATTTTTTTTTAAACAGAGTTTCTTTTGGTTAAACAGATAAGGAGGTCATCGTACCATGATGTGATACGGGTGAATGAAATTCAGAAATATTTGGACATTTCTTCAGTTCAGACATACGTTATCAACAGTGCTAAAGTTGTGTTCTTGAATGAAAGGCCACAGCCTAGGCCAGGCAAAGGGGTGACTAATACCTGTGAAGTCTGTGAAAGAAGTCTTCTTGATTCCTTTAAATTCTGCTCTCTTGGTTGCAAGGTACAAAAATTCTCACTAATTTCTCTCTTCTTTTTCCTTTATCAAAATCTTTTCTTGCAATTAATTTGACTTTTATTGTCATTGAATCGAGGGCACCCATAAAATTCAATGTATTAGCTTAATGGTCGTTTTTTCTATGTGTCACCTTACTGGTCCATTGATTGGAAATATTTAGCATTCTCTCGGAAAATTAAAGAAAGTTGGATTTTTGAGATTGACAATTGATTGTTGTTGCATTTATTGTATTTCCCAATGGGAGTAAAAACCGATATTTTAGTCTTGATTGTTCTAGGGAGTTTCTAAATTTAATCGATTTTACAGATTGTTGGGACCTCAAATAATTACGTGAAGAAGCCGAAGAATTCGCCGGAGAAGAGGAGGACGCCGGTGACGGCATCGGAATCTGAAGAGTCATACAGTAGTAGCAGCAGCCATGGCCGGAGAAACAAGATTCAGAGTTTCACTCCGTCAACGCCACCTCCAACTTCTGCTAATTACAGAATGGCCAAACGCAGAAAGGGAATTCCTCATCGATCCCCAATGGGAGGACTATTCATAGATTAGTATTTGCATCGCAGTCCTTTAATTTACATCTTAAATGCATATTGTCTATACTAATACAGCCTAGTTATCATAATAATGCAGCTCCTACAAGACCCACCAAGCACTAGTGCTTTCTCTAAAAAGGCCAGTGTTTTTGAGCTCTTTCGTCCATAATAGTGGTATTGTATAAACTGGAGGGGTGGAAGTTGAAATAAGAAAATATGAAAGGACTAATATAGTAAAGTTAGAATGTGGGCTTAGAAAATAAGCTACTACTATAGTTTGATGAACTCTATTAGATAGACTGGCTTTTTAGCTTTTGATTGTTTATACATAAGTTTTTGAGTCTCTTTCAGCCTGTATAATCTAAAATGTAAATATATTGTGAATGGTTGGAATACTTAACAAAATGTCGACATCTGGAATGAAGCTTTAGCATTATAATCGTCTCATCTGTTTTACTTTTGTATTACTGATGACACAAAATTTTTAGTATTAATCATTTCTTTTTATTCGTAATACCATACTTTTTTATACGTACTGACATGACCGGGTGAAAACCACTTAATGTTAATATACATGCGTATATAGCATATCAGTAGTTTTCATTATCTAGTAAGCACCACATGTAATTAAATGTATCTGAAATGAAATAAAGTGACTCTTTTATGATTATTTTAAATAGTTTGATGGAGCTATGAGTTTCTTTCAAGATCAGCGGGAATATCTGTTTGAGCGCACTAAACACTAAGGGGTCGTTTAGTATGAGGTATAAGACGGTATAATGCTAGTATAAAAATTTAATATCACCTTAATACTTTGTTTGGTTAACAAATTAGGTATAAGTTATTTCAGGATTAAAATTAACAGCGGAATAACTTATACCTTATAGAGGGTGGAGTAATTAGCACCGATATAACTTATACATTTTTTGTATAACTAATCTCAATATAACTTATCCCAACATAAACCGTATTCAAATCAAATGATACCTAAGGGGTTGATTGGTTAAAAAATAAGTTCCATAATTAATTATTTTACGATTAGTTGTCCCACCTTTTCATAGGAACAAAAATACTATAATTCGAAATAGTTAATTTTAAAATTAGTTATATTATGATTTTATCTCAATCAAATAAAAATATAAAAATAAACTTATTTTAAATTTAATTTTGTGATTGATTATCCCTTATTCCTATCACCCATCGAGTCCCAACTCCATCTTAATGTAGAAGGGATAAGTTACGACACCCCAATCCCAAAGTGGGGTCGAGCATAGGCAATTGGGTGGAAATGGTGGCGGCATCAGATAGGGCACGTGTCATACGTTGATTAGTGAAGAAAGTAAGTTGTCTTGGTTCGTGGAATCTAAAAATTAGGTCAGCCGCCCTTGCTGATATAAATAGGGTTTTGTTGGTGGAGGAATTATCATTTAGTATTAGTGGAGTTGGGATCTATTTATGACTGTTGGATTAGTGTTGGATTGGACGGTCATGGTCACACATTGGGAAAGTTAGTTTTTCTGCATTTAGTTCTGTGCTTCTTCTTTATATTCAATTCCCAACTTCGTCGTTTTGTGGTGATAGTAACAGATTTTATTTATATTTATAGCAAGCAACAATTGAGAAGGTAGTGACAATCCATGTCTCTTGCCGTTTTACATACACTACAAGTCTTTTCTTTGAGTCTTTGATTGATGAAAAGAAGATGAAAGTGCATTGTGGACCCGACGGCCTTTCTCTTGCTGCAAATGAATACACTATTCTCTTCGAAAGTAGGCATTACTTAATTTTTTCCCCCACTATTCCAAGAGGATATGTATCATTATCTCGTTTTAAGTAAGAGGTCAATGAGAATAGTTTAATCAAATAAATATACCATCAATGCTATCTTTTTGTTTTGATTCTCCCGATTAAATTTTGAATTCACGCCCAAAAATCACACGTTAAGAGTAAAGTTTTTCGTCGCAAGAGTGATTTTATATTTATGGCTCGAACTCATGATTCCACTATAACTCTTGTTGGTTTGATAATGCTATCAGATAATTTCTTTAATAAGTATACCAAAACTTAAAAGATGAATAAAAAAATTTGGAGGGGTATGATTGATGAACATTTAGCCATGTGAAGTCTTGAGTTGAAACAGATTAAGAGTAAGGATGACTTATTGTCTATTGTTTAACTAATTTACACACAAAAAGTGTAAGAGAAATTCATATTATTAGATCACCTAAAAGATCAAGTAATTTTTTTTCATTATCCCAAACAAAATGTATATTCTAAGGGGTCGTTTGGTATAATGGATAAGTGAAAATAATCTTGGGTAAAATTTAATATCGCTTTATCTCTTGTTTGGTGACTGTTCCTAGGATAGTTATTCCAAGATTAAAAATAGTACCAGCATAACTTATACATGCCAGAAGGTGGAATGGTAATCACGGAATAAAGTAGTAAAATTATAATTTCAATAACATACCAAATAGTCAGTAAGAAATAATATCAGGATAACTAATCCCAACATAACTTGTATTTAAACCAAACGATCCCTAAGTATTATTATGGGGTACATCTTTTCTCTCGTCGAATCTTTTATGTAACAAAGGTTTCTTTTTTATATAATACTATTCTTTGCGTCCCAATTTATGTTGCGGTGTTTTGATTAGACACACAGTTTAATAAAAAAAGAAGAGACTTATGAAATTTGTGATTTAAAATAATCCGTTGAAAATTGTATGACTATAAATCATCTCATGTAAAGTGAGAAATTTAAAGTTAAATAGCTTATAAATAAGAAAAGACGATACTCATTTTGGGACAAACTAAAAAGAAAAGTATAACAGTCTCTCCATATCAAATTATCCGTCATGATTTCTAAAGATATTTGTCATTTTAAAAGGAGTAGTTCAACACAAATTTAATTATTTTTTTCTTGTTTTACCCTTAGCATTAAATGTTCTTGAAGACTACAAACACCTTAATCATAGAATAATATTATGATTTTTTAAATATTAATAAGACATAAATAAGAATAAAATAGTCAAAAACATCTTTTAATTATTATTATTTGAAAAAGAAGTGTAATACAAAAATACGATAAATAATACGAAGGGAGTAGTAGATAACCCAAGTATAACTGCTATACTATAGCAGGGCATGAATCATAATTGCATCCTTTTTGCTTAACCGTGTGAAGGGCGGGTAAAGGCCTACCCTCCTTGACTTTGACTTGCTTTATTTGAGCTTCTAGATTATTTGACTTTCAAACCTGCTCGTAGACCCTTGACTTTATTTCCTCTCAGCTCGATCGTTTTAGCTTTTCCGACCATAAGTACAAAGGTAAAGAAGAAATCTTGATCAAAGTTTTAATAAATCTCCTGATTTATAGGCTTTGATGATATGCTATAATTACGTATTTTAATCGCTTAGTATTCTAATTTGTTATATTTTAAATAAGTTTGAACTTTAAACGCTAATACTTTACACTAATTATGTGTTTTATGCCACAATTGAAAGAAAGGGTTGACTATGTACAGGATCACTAATACCATTCCTATTGCTTATAAAATCGTCCAGATAAAATATACTTCTAATGTAAATTATATTGACCCAAATATATGGGAGTGGAGAGCAATTTGTGGAAGTAAAGGAGAACTTCAAGTTAGTAGTAATATACAAGGGAGAATTCTAAGATATCGAGTGGGATTTAAATAAGATCTACTGATAATAGAATTTTTTTCAACATATATATCAATGTTTTAAAAGGCGGAGGCGTGAGGCGAGGCGAGGCGTTTTACCTCTAACGAGGCGAGGCGTAATTCCTGAGACATGGGGCATAAGTCCCATAGATCTTTAAATTTTATTAATTTCAAGAATTTTAAGATAGTAGAAAATAAAAAAATAATTATACAAATTATGTTAAAATCATAAAATTATAACAAATAATCTATTAAAAATATTTATAAATTATAATTCACTATGAATAATACGAAAATATGATATATATCATAATATGCAAATTAGCTGCAACATCGTTACAATTCAAACATCAAAAGTAATGTATTCGATGCAAAATCATATATGTATGTTTTTTTTTATAAATACTCTTTTTATTTAAGATGTTTTCTTTTTGAAAGAGAATTTATATAAAAACATAATTCACAACTTAAATATGATTCTCTAGCATAATTTATTTTTAAGTTTCAACGAGTTAATAAAGTGACACATAATTCACTATACTATACCATGATAACTAATTATTTGTAAATCATTACTAGCTAATATCAGGCTATTAAATTAATAAGTATTGTATCTCGGAAACATGCACAAAACTAATATTTAGGAAAATAATTATAAAAAAATTAAGGACTATTATATAATAAAGACATAACAAAAGTTAATAAATATATACTTTTAAATGAAAGAGCTAATTAAAATTTACTATCATAGCAGTCTTAATGGATAACATGCAATAATTCTTATTTTAATCATGACATAAAATACTCTCAACTGAATGAATAATGATTAAGAAAAAAGTAATATTTAATAGTCAACAATTTATTAGAAAAATTTGAGGATTTATAAGGTTAGTTACACACAATTGCATAGAGTTTTATTAGACGAGTTCAGTACGCTGGGCGTATTTGGGGCATAAGCCCCAACGACCGAGGCGTAAGTTTCACAGAACTAAACCCTATATATAAGCCCATGGACATTTTACGAGTGCTTCGCCCTGTGACGAGTTCCGTACGAGTTGCAATAGTGCCTTCTAAAACAGATCTAGAGATATATATATCACGATTCACGACAATTCAATCAGTTGTTAGTTGTTACTCTATTTTTTTAGTTTATGATTTGTTAGAAAAATTAATGTTATAAACTAAATAGGGTAGTGATCACGATTAGTGGATCGAATTAACTCTTTCCACAGAGGTGGAGCCTCTTGACTCAAAAGTCTACACAGTCTCAAGTCTTTAACCTCTCCTTTTAGTTTACATAAGGTGAGTGATGTGCATATTGCCACTTGTCCGTCCATTTACACGCTAAAGTGTCAACCAATCGAACAGTAGTCTACACAGTCCAAAGTCTCAAGTCTTTAACCTCTCTTGCTGCTATCAACTTCCCATACTTTCTTGCGAAATACTCACTCCGTTCACTTTTACTTATTTATTATAAACTTTATATATTTTTTAATAAATAATAAATAATATACATAATTTATTATGATATTTATATTAATTAATATATTTTTTAATGAATTTAATATAATAATTTAAAATAAGTAATTAATATATATGTAAAAAATAAAAATAAAATTCTATTTTTAAAATGCGGGACAAGTAAAAGTGAACCGAGTGAATATTCCTTGTAGCTCCGGGAGCTGATCATTCATCTACTGAAAGCCAAAAAGGAAAAGTTTTATAAATTAAAGAAAAAATGAATCAAGGAGTTCACTGAATTTTATATATCTCAAGAAATTAGTTGTTTGTTTAGAATTTAGTTTATCCCACATTTTTATGAAGATGATCAAACATTTTAAAGGATAAAGGTCGATTCCTGCTCTCTTTGCTATTGGAATAATAATAACAACAAAGAAGGAATTTAGTTATATGTGTTTATAGTGTCAAAATTTACATCATTAATATAATTTAATCTATCCTAATAAGTTATACTCTCCCATTTATATTATTATTTCCTCCGTTCACTTTTACTTATCCGTTATACGAAAAATATATTTTCACTTTTACTTGTCCACTATAATTAATCAAGAGAAAGATAATTTTTTATTCTGTTTTACCCTTATCATTAATTACTCATTCCTCAAACTATTTCTTAAAGACGCTTTCAAATTCTATCACTAATATGGATAAAATTGTAAAATATATACTTCATTTAATTTTTCTTAAAATGAGTGTAAAGGCAAAAGTGAACAACTAAAAATGAACAGAGAAAATATTAAATATTGAACAAAGTGACCGTGTAATTTTCTTTTAAGTAATGTGATGGTATAAATATTTACACCTATAGCTTCAGGCTACCTTTTCAGATAGCTATATATATGACTTAGGTCAGTATATTGAATAACTTAAACTCAAGAAAGAAAATTATAGGATTGAAACCATAGCCATGAGACAACACTTGTGCTACCAACGCCAGTGAATATGCTATAAATAAATAAAGTATTTTTTTTGTCATCGTATTCTGAGTTCTATTTTTTTTCAGATTAATAATGTATGTGTTTGTAAAATAAGTATTAATTATGCAGATATTACGGTATTTATTATTTATTGTTTGGTGTGGTGTATAATTTTTAAGAAAAATAATTGTTTAATAAAATGCCCTCCATATTCTCTAACTTTAAGGGACTTTAAGAATATTTTTATCTTTAACCATGCTAATGCATGCATTAATAGCCTTGGTATTACTAATGCCATAATTTTCTATGCATTACTTATGCATAGGATAATGTCAAGTATGATGTAAGTATTAATTATACATAAGTTGAAAAAATGTACCAAGCAAAATATTAATAATGTATAAAACTAATATTTGTATTATTTTTTCTAATACCTCCTACCAAACGACTCCTAAGTGTATATAAGAAACGTGGAATTTATGCAAGCATATTTTTTCTTTCTTTTTTCTTGGTGGGGGTGCTATCTATCCTAGTGGAAACTGGAAGGGACAGTTGTTAAATAAAACAAAATGTCCAAATTTCGAAATAAACCACGTGCTGCTGAATAAAATGTTTTCGTTTTAAATTTATCAGTAACATTCTTTCCAGGAATGATTTACTATTGGAAGTCTACGAAGAACACAAGCATATATATATATATATATATATATCCGCGAAAATATAAAGTGAAAGAGCTTAACTTTATGCTTGATAATTTATTTAATTTTAACACTATCAAATTACTTAAAACTAATTATAACAGGTCATATTTTGTAAACAAACCTTTTTTGGATAACGGATTTAAGGTATACAACACATCAAAGAAGAGTACATTCAGAATATTCAGATAATAGTAGCTTCTTCTTTCTACTATCTTTTCGTTTGAAAATATGAAAATATAAATTATGCAATATATAGTTAGATGAAAATTTGACGTCAATCAGTAAAATTCTTGATAGTGGAAAGATGCTTAAAGATACTATGAGGGAAATATTAGGACCTAAATTAATTAGATAAAACAACATCTGTAAAATTCCACAAGGAAAAAAAAATGAAAGTAATTATATAGTTCTCTTCTGGCTAGTGATAGCCAAGTAAGAATACACAATACCAATGACTCAGTTTGAAGTGGGTGATAGATGTGGATCACACCTCCCTATCTTGTACTTGGATATAGTATATGTTGTGTTTGAATATCATATTTAATTTGTATGATGCAATATAATACTCATGTCTTCATTGGTCAAAAACATAAAAAATTACATTCTCAATATCTAATTCATTGGTAATGATGCTTTGCAAGGCCAGCCTAAAGTCCGTCCCAACCTGGCTTTTGCCTTGCAAAGCCTGCCCAAAGTCAGATAGTTTTAGATGTTAAATTTGATGAGTGCGCATATGATTAATACTTGGACAAACTCAGTACACTGCATATGGAGATCATATAGTAGCTACACTTGGAAGACTATGCTAGCTTCAACTCTGTGGTGGAGATGTTTGGAATTCATTTTAGCCTATGGACAGTATACCCTGGCACCTGGTGAGAGCTTGATAGGTGCTGCTTGGTATTTACCACTAGCAATTGGATTCACATACACTGACAGGAGAAGGAAGCACTCAGCTTATTTTGTTGTAATAGCTAGTTCATTAGACTTTAGCTTTTTTATATTTTTAGTTGCTAGTAGCTTCATACAACTTCTATTTTGGTTTGGACATCTTGTAAGCTTTGGACCCATTTTGGAATTTTATTTATATATTAGCCACTATACAGCATGCTTAGTGGTATATTTGCTAAAAAAAAAAAAAGGTCATTGGTGATGCTATCAATATATGTATCGAGTCACTCCAATGTCTTTAGATTGACAACCTTCACAATTGCCCTGTTATTGTTAAAGAAATATATCGTAAAATGTTAAATTGCATAAGCCATGATGTCACTTGAGTTTACCACTCCTTTAATTTGATATGATCCAAAATGAAATAAAGGAGAGGTTAAGGCAACTTTAATAATATATAGTCACTGCAATTTTCCCACAACCCACAAAATTGCTGATGTTTTTGTGTCACCATCTTTTCTTTTCAGCCTCTTATGAATGCCATTTGTTACAGATGATGTATTAGTCTTTTGTCAGTTGACCTGCCATTACCTGCTTTAGCAATATTTTTCATTGCCACCCCCACAGTACGCCAAATCGATTCACATCCCTTCATAGGAAAAGAAAAAGTTCCTTTATGTGGAATGACATGTGAGTAGTGGAATTTTAGAAAATAAAAGTGTAGAGGATTATTTTCGTGAAATTTTAACCCGGTATATGTTTGACCAAAAATTATTGATTTTTGCTCAACCAATTAGATTTGTATAAAGAAGAGTTAATCTTAATTAAAAATAATATCCCAAGATAAACCTACGTATATCAAGACCAAATAACTAATATATTCTGTCCGGATGGTAGTGAATAAGAGCAAAGATGATTATATTCAGTGATTCAAAAAGATGGAGTATGACCTTAAATAGTAATAAATAGCAATAAATGGTATTTATGTAAATAAAATGTGCGAATCACCCGAAAAGGGATGAGATCAGTGATTATTGCTCCTGACGATGATGAACGAATGATAAGCGTTTGAACACTTCGATCGTTTTTGGATTTGGTGGAGATGCTAGACAAGAATCTTGGTAAAAATGTTATTTTTGTATATATGCGATGAGATTAGATTCTCTCTTACAAACTCACTGTGTTCTTTACAAATGAATCTCTTTCTATTTATAGGGAACATGTTCCTAGAAAACCTAATAGTATATGTGTAGAGAGTATCCACTAGAATATTCTCCCTTATATTTTAGAACTAGTCGTTATAACTCTGGCTAAGATGCTCGACCTCGACCTTGACCCCTGGTGGCTTCGCGGCCTTGACTCTGCTGGCTCTTCGACCACACCCTTCATTGCTTTGAGGCTATAGGGGACCTTACTGATAGCACGTGGCGGTCGAGGAGGGCTATAGTAATGCTGACATGGCGTACCCATATCAAAGATATTGTTTGGCCCATACAGTTAGTCCCTCCGCTTATCAAGGTCATCCTCGCGGACGAGGTCAATGAGTGGATAGTGTCGTTTCTGGTCGAGTTTTGCCGAGCTAGCTTACGGGTCGTGGTCGTGATGATTGGACAACGTGGCTTCTTGAGGGACGTACGTTTTGAATTCTTTGAATTTTCACGGCAAGTTAGTTGGAACCATCTGATCCAAGAGAAAAAGTGACGACATAACGTCACGCGTCATGATGACGTTGTTTCCCGACGCATTGCGTCGATTCTCGTGTGACCCTTGATTTGTTCTATCGTTTCGATCTTCGTGCTAATCTTGTCTTGCCGTTTCGATTTCGGTGCCCCCAAGTCTTACAAATAGGAGGTGGTTTGTTGATTTTGAAACTTTTCCAAACTCCTTCTACTTCATAAGCAAAGCTTCTTCTTCACCTTCTTCGCAGAACCTTTGCACTTCCCTGCTATTTTCTTCGCTTCCCTATCTTTTTTCAAAAGAATTTCTAACCTACCATCAGACATATGGAAGACCTCTCTATTCCTCTAAAAGTCATTTTTCCCGACCATGGGGAAGATAGTGGAACTGCCGCTGAGGAGGAAACATCACCTATTGTAGAGGAAATTTTACCTCGGTGTATCGATGCTAAACCCGACTTCCAAAAGGGGCCGGAAGTGTTGACAGAGACGTTTAAATCCAAGATTACGGTTGAGCGATTAATCGAACTCAAGGCTAGACTCGGCCTTACTGGTCACGTGGATTTTATTCCTGCAAGCGACGATGAGGTTCGGGTTCACCGACCCGGCTTCTGCACCCTTTATGCATATCCGTTCTTAATTGGATATTCAGTCCCTCTGATGCCGTTGATAGAAGATTTGTGCTTCTACTACAACATGTGCCCGACGTAGCTCGCCCCTTATATTTTTAAGGTGGTCATGATGTTGATGAAGTTCGCCGAATCGGCTGATGTCGACATAACAATACGCCATCTTATCTACCTTTTCACCCCTCATTTCTATCAAGGGACTTTGCTGAATCTTCGCCATCGCGGGGAAAAATATTTGGTGGTGAGGATGGACAACAAAGCTAGTCGACATTCTCGCTTGACTATATATTTGTCCGGACCAAAGACGTAATGTCCACTGCCGCATGCTTCCCTGAGGCTTGGAACCCTACTCGTAAGTGCTCGTATTAGTTTTCGTACCTTTTTATTTTTAACGTATTCCTTACTGCGGGTCGATTAATCAGTGTTCTCCTTTCTGCAGCTACTGCTCGACCTCTACAGATGGTGACCCATATCGTCGATTGGGTTAGATAGATTTTTCCTCATACAACTGGGATATGTGATTGGTCGAGCTATTTCCAGAGATTTAGGGCGTCTCTTCCCTTGGCAGGTAACTTGTTCCGTACTGTTAACGCCGTGATTTCTTCGCCCATGTCTGTTACCTTTGCTGATTTTCCCTTTCCCGTTTTTCTTTAGCTTTGGCCATGGGGCTTACGAGGAGGTCGAGGGATTTTACGCCCTTGTTTCAAAAGAGGAAGGCCGCTACACCTTCGGTCTTCGCCCCAACTTCGACTACGGCTGATCCTGTCTCTGTTCCTGTTCCACCTATTGTGGTTCCGCCTTCGCCTCTGTTTTGGCCGTTGCAATTGTTAATCTTCCTCTATATTCTCTCCTTGACGAGGACGATGATCCCTTACCTAGTGACCGGAATCTCCAACCTCGAAAGAGGTAGTTTGTGGATGCGGGTGACAGAGTTGCCCTAGCCGCTGGTGCGACGGAAGAGGACTTCTTATTGCGCGAGACAATGATAATTTTTGTGGGAGACGATGTTGAACCGAGTCTCGAGGCTTCGAGACCCGTGGAGGCAGATGTAAAAGTTTCTCTTTATTCCGAGGCGGTGGAGACTGAGGGGACGACTGCAGACGTTCTTGAACCTTGCGGTGAGATGAGGCTTCGGCCTCTCGGACAACTGTTGATACCTCTTTGCTTCCCGACAGAAAGGGCAAAAACATCATTGAAAAGGGAGATGAGTCAGGTTCCGATGTTTATGCGGACGACCTGAAGATGATTGAAGAGGGGATTACTCAACCCGAGGTAAGGAAGTGGTCCACCTGAAGATGATCGCGAATTACTGGTGAATACCGAGGAGGTAGTCCCTGCCCTCGGTCCTCTCTGTTCCGAAGTTAAGGGTAAGACCCTTAAGGAAATAGATAACGGTGCCTTGTCGAGGAGCATTGTTGGCCTTCCTCTTAGGGTATGTGTTTTTTATTCGACCTTTTTTACTATTTGTCAGGGCGTTCTTTATTCTGACTTTTTTCTTCTCACTCTTTTTTATGTTTGTAGCGGTTTCGCTAGGCCGACGACATGCAGGGGACGATGAGCTGGTGCAGGCCGTCGAGAATTATAGCGTTCTTAAGGGGACATTGAGAAGTAGGGATGATGAGCTTGAGGACCGTAGGGGTGTGGAGGCCCATTGCAATGACCTTTAAGCTCAAGTGTTGGTCACGTCCAGTCCTACTCTCAAATTGAAAGTAGTACGGTCGATTGCAACAATAAACCAAACAAGGTTGGGGTAGATCCCACAAGGAATATGGTGTGTGCTAGAATGTCAAAGAGTGCGTGACTTCAAATAAAAGGTTGATTTTCTGCAATTACTTCTAAAATTATGACAATGAAATTTAAACAAACACTTAGAATGCGAAAATAATTAGAGAGTAGTAATCAATGAGAGAAAGCACTATGGTTGCTCATCCTTCGTGTATGCTATGCTATGGGTATAGATGTATTTGATTCCAATCAATCAAACATGTGTTATGACAACAATATCAATAATTTCAACCGAGTATTTTCCAACACTAAAGGTTTTTACTCACAATGCCTTTCCAAACTGTTTAGAGCTATATGCATACAATTGTTAATGTCCAAGTAAGAATCTCCCTATTCCTAGTTTGATTCCATTAATTGAGAGGAGATTAATTCCTTAATCTACCCAATTCCTTGCCAATTGATTTATACCTAAACTTGGTTCCACTTTTTAAAGTTAGAACTAAGTGCGATAGACGTTAATATAGTGTTTGCAACCACCAAATCATACAAGAAAGCATGTAGCAATTAAATAACAAAATATTTAATCAAAGACAAATCTATATTAATAACCCACAATCAAAACACCACTCCAGATTCACAACCCTAGCTAATGAGTTTAGCTAGACATTACAATAGAAGAAACAATCAAATTATCCTTTAGTTTTGTCATCGATACTAAAAGAGAATAAGAAGACTGAGAAACCGGGATGTCACTTGTTAAACCTTAGGATAAATTATTGCCGCACGTAAAATATTACTCTCTGCCAAAAGTTGTCAAAAAAGACCTAAAAGGTACTATTTATACTCTTCTAAAAATCTGACAAAATTATCCTTTTCGGGTCTTGAGTGGCCCACACAAGATGCATGGCCCAATACTCTATTTCTTCAGCTCTCAGTGCGTGGAAAAAATGAGTGGCCCACGCAGGATGCATGGCCACTTCCAGTACATAAACATTCAGCCTCCTAGTTCTCCAACTGTGTGGGTGACCTGCGTGGGTGACTTGCGTGGCCCACGTAGGATGAGTTTTTGTTTCTTTAGCTTTCTTTTTCAGCTTTGACCTAAATTTGATGGTTTTCTTGCAGGTATTTGATGATTTTCAATCTCTTAATTCTCACCCAACTCCATGAACTCTAATTATATCATTCAAAATATAATTAGTCCACTAATATCAACTGTGGCGTAACTCTATTAAAAGGCGTAGGAGAAGTTGGGAAAAATACCAACTTATCAACTCCCCCAAACTTACTCTTTGTTTTCCCTTAAGCGAATCAAAACCCAAGCCAAACTCATAAGAACAACTAGACAATCAAGCTAGCAACAAAATTCAGCACTTAGCCACAATTCAATTCCAAGCACAAAACTTACAAATTCGGCTAGCACCAATAATTAATTCAAAGCATATGAATCATCACATCTTTCTAAAAGCTCAATTTTCAAGTGCTCAACTACAACCAATCAAAGCAACAATCAAAGTCATGACATCAAAGTCTCTTCATCACAAAATAACTTTTTTTTTCTTATTTATCCAAATTGAAAAAAGAAACAAATTCTCAGCTTGAGTTTCCATTTTCCCTCTCAATTAACAGAGAATCTCACACACATACTATGTCTTTCAAAACAAGAGTGAGATAACAAATAGAAAGAATTAAGCACTCCCTCTCACAATGATGTTCAACTAAGGGTGGCATGTGGGCCGGTCCCGGGGCTAAGTGGGCCGGTCCCTATTCCAACGGGCTTCACGGTCCCGATCTTGGTGGTCTTTTTGTAGGAACCGACCCAGAATCGGGCCCATGCACTTATGGTCCCGGGCTAAGTGGGCCAAAGTGGGCCTAACAGATACAATTTTTTAAAATTTTTTTATAGAAGTTATAGAAAAAAAGATGGTAATAAAAATATCTAAGGCAATTCCTTGTAAATTATATTATAGAATTGTGACCTAAATTTTTTAAATCAAATTTAAGGACAAAAATATTGTAAAGAGATATTCAAAGCAATGCCTTATAATTTTATTATAGCATTAAAAAAATATGACAATATCTTTCTTAGTCTTCCTCCCCCCTATGGGATGAGTACAACAAGGTACTAATACCACCTTTGAGAAGAAAAATAAACTAATCAAGATGTACCAAAATACAAGTTTCACAATACATAGTTACATAGTAATTTTTGTTCATACAAGTTACATGATATCTCTTACAAACTTCATAAATTCTTCAAGTTTCGGAGGAATTTCCATTGGTGGTGGCGGAAAAGAAGCTTGGTCATCACCACTTCCGGGCGAAGCAGCATCCTCCGCAAGTTCAGCTAGAATTTCTTCTTAAGCTTCGTCTACCTCTGGTTGTGATTCATCAAGTTCAAAATTTCTTCTTTCTGAACGGCTCCAATCTCTGAGAAGTACTGATTTTTCCAAGCTCTCCCTCATAGACTCTCTATAATCACCAAGTTGAAGTCTTGCTTGACTGAAAGCGCTCTACGATGCTAATGTTGAAGCTTGAATAGTTAAAATGTCCCGGGCTATCCTTGGAAGAATTGGCAAATATTTTTCTTTGTCCTTCCACCATTCTAAAATATTAAAGGAGCCGTCAGAATTCACTTCCTCAATTCCCTTTGACAAGTAAACTTCAAGCTCATTTAATTGTGAAAAATCACTAGTAGTAGAACCTTGAGAACCCCTGAACCCCGCCCAAGCACTAAGTGCTCTTACTCCCGCAGTTCTTTTAGATGATTGAGAATAAGAACAAGAAGGAGTTGAAACATTTGGTCTAGCATGACCTAATGCAACTTGATAAGCATTATAAATAGTTTGAGAATTTATTTTAATTGAGGCTATTGCTTCCGGAAGTTTAGACAACTCCTCATCTTCAAATGCTAAACCATTTTAAACTGTTTCATACCAAAAATGAGGACCTCCTAATTTCATAGTAGGATTTAACAATGCAGCAACACCATAAATAGGGAAAATAGGGGAAAAAAATATTTTTTAAACTTTTTTCTCATAGAATCAATAGCAAGTTTATAAATTTCCTCACCCTCTGAAAAATGAGCAAAAAAATTTGCAAGTTCTGCAATATAAACTAAATAGTTAGAAATAGTAGGATAATATTGCCCAGAAAATTCATTTGTAGCAATATGAAATTTTTCTAAAACATCTACAAGCATTTTAATATTAACCCAATCCGCATTTGTAAGGTGCTCATCATCATCACTTACATGAGCATTAAACGTTGAGTTTATGTGGTTTCTATATTCATATGCAACAACTAAACTTTCATACATGTAATTCCATCTAGTTGGACAAGGTTTAGTAACCTTTCTTTCTCTTAGGCCAAATTCATCACATATTTTAAAATATTCTCTAAGTCTACTTCTACGGTTTGAATAAAAAATCCAGTTAAAGCCATTTCAAGCTTTTCAATTTCAATATTTAAAATTCTCATACCATCACCCACAATTAAATGGTAAATATGAAAAAAACATCTAACATGAAAAATGCTACTAAATGCAGGACTTAGTGTAGTGGTAAGTGTCGCGCCCCCTTTTTCCTCGCGGAGATCGGGTTTATGACATTGGTTGGGACAACTCGTTCCTTTTGGGAAAGGGGTTTGCAGATTTTGAAGAGTCACCACCTAACGATTTTAACAATGCGTTAGGACACCTAAAGGGTTCAATTACAACTACGTTACTAACCAGAGATTTGGGCAAGGGATTGAAATTATCCTAAGGGGAAGGTGTTAGGCACCCCTCAGGATCCACAAGTGTGGTTCCTGGCCAAATGGTTTCGTGAATTTGTACAATCAGCAAATAACAAGTAAAGTCTCAAATAAGAGGGGATTTAAATCTTAAGCATGAAGATGTTTAGAAAACAATAAATAAGATTAGCTTTCGAAAAGGATTACGAGCTAAGAATATAAAAGGTGTCCTAGGTTTATAATAATATGGATCACATCAATGCAATACCCGATAATCACTCCTCGAAAGGGGCTACACGTGGTATTAGCGCACCGATCATCATATCCATATTCTGCCCTTCCCACCCCGTAAGGTTATTAAACATGAGTGTTGGTCTCGACCTCTATTGCATGCTGTTACCCGTTCCTTCCTATCAGTCCCGGAGGAAATTAGGACTCCTATCCTAAAAGGAGGTGTTAGGCAGACCCTCAGGTTTTAAAGGTAAAATTCTAAGGCGACAGATAGCAAAACAAGCAGGACTGCATATAAAGGAAAGCATAGAAAACAGATAAAGGCTCAAACATTCCTCCACACACAGTACACATAAGAAGCATGTCTCATACACAATTAAGGTCCATATTAATTCAGAATCCTAAATCATGGTATCTAGATGATAACACAAAGACAAATTTATTGCATAACTCAGAGAGGAGGTCTTAATCAGGCTTGCCTACTGGTTTTAAGCATGCTGACAGTTAAACATGATCACAGAGACAGTTCTGATTTTATTTTTTTCTAAATTAATTACCTAAGGCTTGCCTAGGCGTAGGATAACATGCAACAGTTATTCATATTTGTTAATGACTCTAGGTTGTTTATAGCTAATAACATGCAATTGTAGGTGTTGAAGATGTACAAGGACTAATTACCAGTTGCTTAGAACAAGGGACTGCTCTGTATTTAGACTAAATGCAGTTAAATAGATACAATCCTATAACATGATATCTAATGCAGCATGATGCATAATAACTTAAACATGATTTCTAAATGCACATAGAATAATAGCATTATGCACAATTTATGGAATAGCATAGGTGATAGATTTTTAATGGTTGTTTACCTAGAACAAGATCTCTACGTGTATAGCATGATGAGACATGATTGCAGTTTGTTTGTCCTAGGACAGTACTTCTAGTGAAGTTTCAGAACATGAGCAGAATCACGTAATAGCAACTTATTTTTTTATTTATCCTATAGGTAGGATTTCTAAGCGTGGATGAGATGTTGAATACACATAGATCCTAAGTAGCATGATATCTAATGCATGGCATGGCGTACCCAAACATGGCTGATATTGCGCATAGAGAAAATAAACCTAGAAACATGGTCTCTACCCATAATTATACTACCACATGCATATCACCCACCCATTTTTACTATCCGACCCTGGAGTTATTTATAATTAATTATTATAGGCCATTGAATACGAATTACACAAATGAAATAGAAGGAAAATAAGAAGTTAACTATAGGGAGCCTACAAAATAGGCTCCAATCTCCAGGTCCTCAATGCCAGGTATTATTTCACAACCTTCTCATAATCCGGGTGTGTCAGAGTTCCCTAAGAACCTCAAGGGCTCCTGGGCAGTGCTCACACCCAAATTTCATAGCCAAAATAGAGTAAGTGCAGTGTGGAATGGCCAACCTCTGTGTGTCAAAGTTCAGAGGGAGCTCAAGGGTCCCAAGGCAATGCTCACACAGAAGGGGAAGAACCTAGACTTCTAAGAGTATATGTGAGAGTGTTTTAAAAAAAAAAAAGGTTTAAGTAAGATAACAGTTTTGAGAAAGGGTAAGTAAGAAAAACAGTTTTTGAAGAGGGAAACTTGATTGGAATAGAAGTTCAACATCACACAAAGGACCAGGGATAGTCCAACAATCACAAGCAGGGGTAGTGGGATTTGAGGGACAAATACAGAGCATGTAAGGGCAAACATGTAGCAGGCAGAAACACATATAGGCATGCAATCAGAAACTCCTAAGGGATCAAAGGATCAGGGGTGCAGTAAAGTACTGGATTAGATTAACATATCAACAATAAACAACTAAGACCATGATCACTAATGTACCAATCATAGGCATGGGGATTCACATAAGAAATAGGTGTCAAGTATACAGAAATATGCCGGTCATTGATAAGTAAAGCCTAACTTAACATGTGAATGGAGTTCAGGATCCTAGATACATGTTGAATAATAAGTAAAAGCAAATTAGAAACACACTGAATTACAACAGTAATAAAAGCATGCTGTTTTGAGGACTGAAATCTAAATTAGAACATACTAGTGAAGTGAAGAAAGCTGTAACACAAACAGGAAGTTGGAGATGCACAATAGTTAGCCTTGGCTTGCAGCCGGCTAACTTAGAATAGTAGTAACTAACATAGAAGAGAGAGAGAGAGAGAGAGCAGAGAGTTTTTAATTGTGGGAGAGAGTAGAGAGTTTTTAATAGTGAGTGAGAGAGAGAGAGAGAGAGAGAGAGAGAGAGAGAGTTGAACCAGATCAGTGCGTGTGTTAAAAAATAAGAGGCCGAGGTATATATAGCTTTTAAAATAGTAGTATGTAAGGTGTAGATCAAAGTCAGGAAGAAATTAAAGGAATCAGAATCAATCAGTTTAAGTATAGATCTGGTAATTAGGCTAGGTTCATAGAGTCCTAATTAAGGAAACAAAAGTTGAGAATCAGTTGACAGCATAATTAACCAAAAATAAGGCAAGAGAATATTTTAAAGATTGAAATCAGTCGCGAATAGAGGGTACCAATCACAGGGAATCAGGGATTCCGTTGAAGGAAATATTAACCAAAGGAAAGTATTGCAACTGAGCGGAGCAAACATAGCATAAGCAAGAATAGGCAAAGTAGGGTAAGAGAATCACATAAATCAGTGAATTAAGTTAGAACATAGTAAAATAATTAAATAAAATAACGGAGTAAACATGATACGAGTAGAGGACACAAAGATCAGAAACCCTAATGAACAAAATATGGTAAAGTCACATAAAAGCTCAGAACATTCGCGGGAAACATGTACACATACAGATTAAACGAACAAAATCATCAAAACAGACTCATAATTCTAAGATTAAGGCAAAACCACTTAAGGTTTCCAACATAGTAAATCAGATGAAGGAAAAACACAAATAAATCGTGCAAACATAGTAGAAATTATAGAATAATACTTAAAATCAGAAAGAAAATCATTCTTTTTTCAGAAAGGTGTTAAGAAACCCTATCTTGAAGATTAAGAGTCATTTTAAAGAAAACTCAGAATCATTAAGGAAAATAGAAAAAATAACTCAGAATACATCCATATCTGTCATAGATCTAAGAAATCGAGAGCCAACAGTTAGGGTTTTAGTGAGATAACCCAAAAAGAGTAAAAATCGACTCAGAAACCATAGGTTTTGGCTGGAGATGGGAAGATCTTACTCGGACAGGCCAAGGGTGGCCTGAGAAGGCATGAACAGTCATGGGGTGAGGTGAACTGCTTCAGGATCTCCTAAGGAGCTCTGGACAGCGATACCCGGTGTAGGAGGGAGCCATGAAGCTAAGACGAGTGAGGACCCCTGGTTTCCGGCAAAAGAGGTAGCCGGAGAAGACGAGCCATCTTCATCGGAGAAGAAGAGACTGGAAGTCTCTAGAAGAGACTAGAGAGATTTAGAGAGATGAGGGACCGATGAGAATGAGTGGGGAAGAGGGTAGGTCGTTAGGGTTTAATTAAGGTAATGGAAATTTGAGCCATTGATCTAATTTGATCAACGACTCAGATTGGTTTGGGGTTGGTCCGGGTAGGATATGGTCTGGGCTGGGGTGTTTGGGCTAGTTTAATTGGGTGGGTTTGGGTTTAATTGGGGGCTAGAATTTAAATAAAATGTGGCTAGCTGTTAAATACTCAATAAAAATGTTAAATGCTCAATTAAAATTAGTTAAAATAACTAATAATCCGAAGAATGAAATTGGTGATTAAGAAATAAAATAAAAATGGTTATTCAGTATTTAAAAATATAAATGACCAATTATTGGATAGAAATAGCACAAAATATATGGTTAGGCTATAATTGAAAAATTATTGCAATTATAGCCAAAAGGTGCTAATTTGACCGATTGTGAAATAACTTGAACAAGGCCAAAAATAATGTATTAAGTCAATAGATGTATTTGAAATCATTTTTAATGCAATTTACAATTAATTATTAGACATAAAAAATACTGGATAAATTAGAAATAAATTAATAAAAATATGAGAAAATTATGGAAAAATACCAATTGTTATGGAACTTGATTTTGAAGGTATATATGCAAATCTAAAATAATTTGAAGGAAAATTGGGTATCAACAGCTGCCCCTCTTTACCCGGGAAGGATGGAAGAATTGCCGGGTAAAGACATGATGGCCAATTTTGACCGAGCGAAGCGGTTTGAAGAGGTTTAGGCCCCACCCTGGTTTCTGAGCTGCCTACATATCCCTGGTTTTACAGGAATCAGGCCGTATGTAGCTCAGGAGCCACCGACGAAGTATACCGATGAAGTTTTATAAAGACGGACGCAAAGTGCAAGGTTGGGTGAACAAGCTTCTTACGGGTTAGTTAGGAGAACTGGGGCGGGACCGCGCCTGCCATGATGGCTGTTCCTTGATTTGTTACCTGCAAATGAGTAATACAAGCATATCGTGCATAATTTAAACATGATGCAAATTCTGCCCCAGTTGGCTGGGTGAATGCTTGTGGACTGCTACTCGCTTCAAAATTTTGAGGGCCCTCCTCAAAATTCTGCCCCAGTTGGCTGGGTGAATGCTTGTGGACTGCTACTCGCTTCAAAATTTTGAGGGCCCTCCTCAAAATTCTGCCCCAGTTTCCAATTGCAGGAAAAAATAGTTTTTTATTGAATTGTGACCTAACCCATAGGGCTGCCCACATATCCCCTCTTATACGGGAATCAGGTCAGGCGTAGTTCAAATTACATCACCGAGAAAGCATAAAGATTACACATAGTAGCACTTGACTGCATCTGAATTGATCGGTTTTCGCCAAACTTCTCCGTCCATTTCTGCAAGTATGGGTGCTCCTCCTGTCAGCACTCTATGAACCATGTACGGACCTTTCCAGTTGGGAGAGAGCTTCCCCTTGGCTTCATCTTGATGTGGAAAGAATTTCTTTAACAACAGCTGCCCTGGTATGAATCGTCTCAGCTTGACTTTCTTGTTGAAGGCTCTGGCCATTCTATTATTATATAGTTGACCATGACATAATGCATTCATTCTCTTCCCATCTATGAGGGCTAGTTGCTCATAACGGATTTTTACCCACTCTGCATCGCTGAGCCCAGCATCCTGTATAATTCTTAGAGATGGAATCTCCACTTCGGCAGGAATTACAGCCTCTGTACCATAAACTAGCATATAGGGAGTTGCCCCTGTTGATGTGCGGACAGTCGTGCGGTATCCCAATAAAGCGAATGATAACTTTTCATGCCACTTGTTGTGCCTTTCTATCATCTTCCTTAGTATCTTCTTGATGTTTTTGTTAGCGATCTTTAAGGCTCCATTCATCTGAGGTCTGTATGCTGTGGAATTCTTATTTTTGATCTTGAAAGTTTCACACATAGCTTTCACCAAGTCACTGTTGAGATTAGAACTATTTTCGGTGATGATTGACTCTGGAACTCCGAACTGACAAACAATGCAGTCGCGGACAAAGTCGGCCATGACTTTCTTAGTAACTGCTTTGTAGGAGGCTGCCTCGACCCATTTAGTGAAGTAGTCAATGGGGACCAGAATGAACCTGTGGCCATTGGAGGCGGCAGGCTCGATTGGTCCAATAACGTCCATACCCCAAACGACGAACAACCGTGGTGAGCTGGTCGCATTGAGCTCACTTGGAGGCACCTTTATCATATCCCCATGTATCTGGCAGCGGTGGCACTTTCGAACATACTGGACTTAGTCCATTTCCATAGTCATCCAAAAGTAACCAGCTTGGAGTATCTTCTTTGCTAGAACATAACCGTTCATATGTGGGCCACAGGTCCCGACATGAATTTCTTCTAGCAATTTTGATGCTTCTTTCGCGTCAACACACCTTAATAACCCCAAATCGGGAGTCCTCCTATACAGGATTCCTCCGGTGTGGAATAAATTGTTGGACAATCTCCGAAGTGTGCATTTTTGAGTGGAATTCGCAAGCTCGGAGTACTCTCCTTTTGCCAAGTACTCATCGATGTCATGAAACCAAGGATTTCTGTCTGCTTCTTCATCAATATGGGCACAATAAGCTGGCTGATTATGGATCTTTATGGGAATAAGGTCAATAAAGTTCTTGTCCGGATGCTGGATCATTGAGGACAAAGTAGCTAATGCGTCGACGAACTCATTTTGGATTCTGGGGACGTGCCGGAACTCTATCTTTGTGAACCTCTTTCTTAATTCCTGTACGTGGTGCAGATACGACAATATCTTGGAATTATTTGTTGCCCATTCTCCTTGTACCTGATGTACCAATAAGTCTGAATCACCGATCACCAACAGTTCCTGGACGTTCATGTCAAAGGCCATATTGATCCCCAAGATGCAGGCTTCATATTCGGCCATATTGTTGGTGCAAGGGAACCTGAGTTTGGCGGATATCAGATAATGCTGACCGGTCTCTGATAGTAGGACTTCTCCAATACCGACTCCCTTGAAGCTTGCCGCTCCATCAAAGAACATCCTCCAACCATCATATGATTCTGCAATGTCTTCTCCTATGAATGATACCTCCTCATCAGGAAAATATGTTTTCAGGGGTTCGCATCCTCAGTCTATGGGATTCTCAGCAAGATGGTCTGCAAGAGCTTGTCCTTTAACTGCCTTTTGAGTCATGTAAACAATGTCGAATTCGCTCAGCAGGATTTGCCACTTGGCTAGCTTGCTAGTGGGCATGGGCTTATGAAAGATGTACTTTAATGGATCCATCCTTGATATGAGATATGTTGTGTAGGAAAAGAAGTAATGCCTCAATTTTTGGGCGACCCAAGTTAGAGCACAACATGTACGCTTTAATAGAGAATACCGGGCCTCATATGGAGTGAACTTCTTGCTGAGGTAATAAATAGCTTGTTCCTTTCTTCCCGTTTCATCGTGCTGCCCCAGAACGCAGCCGAAATCTCCATCTAACACGGCAAGTTAGAGTAACAGATGTCTTCCTGGCTGGGGCGGTACTAGGATTGGCGGTGTTGACAAATATTCCTTGATTCTGTTGAAAGCCTTTATACAATCATTGGTCCATTCGGTCACAACGTCCTTCTTCAGCATCTTAAAGATTGGCTCATAGATGACTGTAGACTGTGCTATAAACCAGCTGATGTAATTAATCCTCCCTAAGAAACTCATCACATCTTTCTTGTTCCTTGGTGGTGGTAGCTCTTGAATGGTTTTGACTTTTGACGGATTCAATTCTATTCCCCGGCGGCTTACAATAAATCCCAGCAACTTCCCAGTAGGAACCCCAAATGCACACTTCGCGGGGTTTAGTTTCAGATTGTATTTTCGTAATCTATTGAAAAACTTCCCCAAATTATCCATCTGATCAACAACTTTCTTTGATTTGATAATGACATCAATCACATACACCTCGATCTCTTTTTGAATCATGTCATGGAATATGGTGGTCATGGCCCTCATGTAGGTGGCCCCTGCATTATTTAGGCCGAATGGCATCATCTTGTAACAATACACTCCCCACGGTGTAATGAACTCCATTTTCTCAGCATCTTCCTCATCCATCCAAATCTGGTGATAACCAGCGAAGCAATCCACGAAGGACTTCAATTCATGCTTGGCGCAATTGTCAATCAGAATGTGTATATTTGGTAAGGGGAAGTCGTCTTTCGGACTGACCCGGTTGAGATCTCGGTAGTCGACACAGACTCTGACCTTCCCATCCTTCTTTGGCACAGGTACAATGTTGGCTAACCATGTCGGGTAATCCACTACCTGGAGAACTTTGGCGTTGATCTGCTTGGTAACTTCTTCTTTGATCTTCAAACTCATGTCGGGTTTGAACTTTCTGAGCTTTTGTTACACCGGTGGACACGTTAGATTGGTTGGCAGTTTGTGAGCCACAATAGATGTACTTAGACCTGTCATGTCATCATATGACCATGCAAATACGTCCTCATACTCTTTTAGAAACTCTGTGTATTCTTTCTTTTCTGATGGTGACAAATGAATGCTGTTGCGAGTCTCCTTGATCTTTTCTGAATATCCCAGGTTGATAACTTCAGTCTCATCCAGGTTGGACTTAGGTCTTTTCTCAAAGTTCTCAACTTCTTTGACAATCTCGTCAGGTATGTCGTCTTCATATGAATCAATGTCCATTTGCTGCGTTGTCTCATTGCATGTCACATTCATCGGTTCATCAAGACAAGTAATAGTAATGCTATATAAATAAAGTAATGAGAGAAAACAATAGCAATAAATATCGGATTCGTAAGAGAGATTTAGAAGATGCTTTGATAAATTGAATAACTGTTTTGAACATTGAAAACCCTTATTGCAGAAATTGAAAAATGCAGGAAAAGGAAAATCATTTAGTAAATAAAATAGTAAATAATGCTTGTTTTAGCCTTGCTAACCCGAGGCTCACCGGGCTTTGGTCGTCTTGATAGAGCAGTTCTTGAGATATGTCCCCTTGATTACAGTCTGTATGGAAGGGCCTTCCTCCCCCTCCTCCTCGAGAACAACACAACAATCCATATCCTCGTCCTTTAGGAACAAACTCCTCATTGCTGCAAGTGCTTCTTCCTCGTCTGAACCGTAAATAATGTCAGCCTTCTTGGAAGTCTGCTCGAGATGAGGTTGCGGCTGCTCCAAAGGGTAATAGGGACCGCACCAAGGTGGCGACCATTCGTTGAATTCCTACCAAGTGTACTCATACCCTAGACCGAAAGTGGTGCCATGTTCCTTTAGCTTTATGGGCTTCCTGATCACTTGGAGGTTCTTACCGAGCCCTTTGCCTGGATCATATCCTCTCCAGTTCAAGATTCTCTCAATCTTGCTATCCCACCACTTGTCCTTGTTGATAGCATTGACCCACTCAATGTGGTGGTAATTTCCCCGCCTATCTTCCTTTTCCGTCAATCACCGGAATAGTTTGACGACTATAAATGGGGTTGCTACTATCACCATGAATAATAACCTCTTAGTGGTTTGACTCGAATTTTACCACCTTATGTAGCGTTGATGCTACGGCAAGCATGAATCCAGGGTCGTCCCAACAACATGTTGTAGGATGCTGGGACATCTATCACCTGGAAATCCACTTCGAACCAAGTCGGTCCTATCTGCACACATAAACTAATCTCCCCCATGGTGGACCTCTGATAACTGTCGAAGGCTTTCACATTGATTGATCCATCCCTTATCTCATGTAGCCCTTTACCCAACTTATTGAGTGTTATCAATGGGCAAATGTTAAGACTGGAACCTCCATCGATCAAGATTCTTGTGATGAAATGATCTTCGCATTGCATGGTGATGCGCAACGCTTTGTTGCGCCCCAATCCTCCAGGTGGTAGCTCATCCTCATGAAAAGTGATTTTATGACTCTCCAGTACCTAGCCTACCATATTGGTCCTTTCCCCTCTAGTGATGTTGTTTGGTACATATGCTTCACTCAACACTTTCAACAAAGCATTTCTGTGTGTTTCGAAATTCTGCAGCAGAGATAGGATGGATATCAGTGCCGGTGTCTTGTTCAGTTGGTCGATGACTGAATACTCCTTAGCCTGTACCTTTCTCCAAAGTTCACTGGGACCTGTTTCAATAAGGGGAGGCCGGTTGGAAGTCTGCTTGCTTGACTCGGCCATATGCTCAGGGGTGTAGACCCTAGCAGTTCTCGCCATACCCCGTGCTGCGACAGCTTCCTCAGACCTGACCTTGCCTTTAATTCTCTCTTCGGATGTGTAGTCCCAAGGGATAGCGTTTGAATAGAAGATTGGAGTGGTTGACATTGCCACCGGAATTGGTGTAGCCATACGTACTCCAAACGGATGTGTGTTCGGGGTGGCAAGACTGCGACCTCGAATGGTGCCGGTGCATTTGCTGGAGATACAAACTCAACTTCAATTGGCACTGGTGACTTTGCAGGTGGCTCTACTTCAAACTCAAATGGTATAGATATATTCACCTCAGCGTCCTGAGATGGTTGAATCTGGACTATGATCGGTTTGAGAGTGACTGCGGGTTTCTTCTGGTCATCGCCTTCTGCGATCAATCCAATTATCCGCTCGAGATCCCAATCATCTTCTATTTCAATCATATGGATACCTCTAACTTTATGTTCTGGCAGAGGATTGTCGCAGACGTTTGGAGCGGAGTCTTTTGCCACAATAATCTTGTTGTCAATGAGCCTGTATTTTGTCCTTCCGAGAGCGGCATTCTTCGATGGTGTGTCCTTTCATGCCAGAATGATATGCACAGGATTTGTTTGGGTTAAACCACTAAGAAGGGTTCTCAGGGGTGGCAACAGGGATAGGCGTGGCATAACCAGTAGCTTTTAGCTTCTCATACAGCTGGTCAATGGGCTCGTCTATGGCGGTGTATTGCTTTGGAGGGCGGCGATCAAAATTGGGACGAGGTTTAGGGAAGTTTTGGCGTGCAGAGGGTGATTGGTAATGGGATGATTGGGAATTATAAGTGTGGTAGATAAGAGCTTTTTTTGAGTATCTGGGCGAAGCAGGTTGATATGTGGGCGATGGAGCTTGGTAGGAAGGTGGTGGAGCTTGGTAATTTGGTGATAGTGCCTTGTAATTCGGGGTTGGCTGTATGTGAGTGGAGGTGTTGGATAAAGTTTGATATTTGATACTTGGCTCTTTGTGCAATCATTACGGCTCGCACGTCTCTCTTCTTAGACACACCACCGGACTGTAGAGCCATGTTAGTGGCTTGCAAGGCTTCAAAATTTGTAACCATACCGCTTTTAATACCTTCTTCAATCCGCTCACCCAATTTGATGATGTGAGAGAACTTGTGTCCTTCAACCATCATTAATCGTTCATAATACTGCGGGTCCTGTGCCCGGACAAAGAACTTGTTCATCTGCTCTTCCTCTAGAGCAGGTCTGACTTTAGCGGCTTCGGACCTCTAGCGAGTAGCATACTCGCGAAAGGTTTCTGTGGGTTTCTTCTTCAAATTTTGAATGTATAACACATCTGGTGCGTTCTCTGTGTTGAATCTAAACCTGTTTATAAAATCAGATGCCATGCTTACCCAATTTGACCATTTCTTGGGGTCTTGGCTGATGTACCAAGACAGTGCATCTCCCTTCAAACTCCTCATGAATAGCTTCATGCGGATTCTTTCATCCTTTCCCACGCCAACCAATTTGTCGCAATAGGTCCTCAGATGGACTCTCAGATCACTAGTACCGTCAAACATTTCAAACTTTGGAGGTTTGTACCCCTCGAGCAGTTCGACATCAGGTTGGATACAAAGGTCTTCATAATTCAACCCTTTAATTCCCTTGGTTCCTTCAACACCCTGGGCTCGGCTGGTCAGTTTCCTAAGCTCCTCGGCCAGGTTCCTGATAAGTAAGTCCTTTTTGTCAGACTCGGATTCCTGTGGGATAGGCAGAGTGGAGTGGGTCACGGTTTCCACATATATGGGGTTATTATAGGTGTGTAAATTGTCCTTTGTGGGGTTTTGAGGTTCTGGGATGAGTAGTGGGGTGTTATTTGAGATGTAGCAAGCATTGCACTGCGTCAGGAGAGTTTGGTTCTTTGGGGGAGTGCCGTGATGGTGAGGTGCGGGATGATTTTGCTGTCTTGGGATATTTTGTGGAGGTGCGGGGTTGAGCATTCGGAAGGTTGACGTCGGGGACATTGAGGGAGAATGACAAGTTGGCCAGATTCCGGACTTGATCGAGTTCTTCTTGAAACTTCAGCAATTTCTGTTCAAGTGGTGACATGTTCTCATGCAGGACCTGAATACCTCGACCATCAGTGGCCTCTACCCGTTCAATCATATTCTCTTTTCTGGCACCGCTGGACTCTTCCATCTTACTTTTTCCTTTGTCTTTGCCCTTGGGAGGACTAGGAAGAGGAGTAGGTGGAGGGCCCTTGGATCTGGTGCGATAGGCTGATGATGCCAGAATGCACGAACTAACCATTGGGGAGGGGAGTAAGAAAAATAAAATCAAAAGGTAACCAAGTCAGTCAGGATTATGAAAAGAAATATTGCGGTATTTAAACACATAATGCGGAAATGTAAAGCACGTCCTAAGTTGGGAACCTCTTTGTGCCCGAGGTAGGCCTAGCGAAAAATTGATTTGGAGAACTTAAAACGCTAAATGCTTCATTTTATTGATAAGAAAAATAGACAAATACCAAAACGATAGACGAAAAATAAAAGTCACTAATGGCCATTTGGCCTTATTACATTGTTAGAAAAATAAAGACACTTCTATCTACTTGGTCCCAGAAGGACCTTCCCCAAACTCGGCATTCTTGCTTTCCTTGTACAATTTTCCCAGCTCGCGAAGTCCCAGCAACAGGTAAGTTCTGGCTAGGTATCCCCCTACAGTTCCCTCAGCCTTTTGACAATCTTCAACTCTTTTGATGAACCTTTCTTCTAGATCGACTATACCTCGTTCCAAGTACCCCAGCCTTTTGTTGGTGTTGATAGCCATGTCCTTCCATTCCTCAATCAGTTTCTTGTTGGACTCATGTATCTTGTAGTGGTCATCCTTACTTTCCCGTATCCTTTTGCGCAGCTGGTTGAACTTGACTTGTGCTTCAGCCCTTTCATCTATAACCCTATGGCCTCAGACGTATCCTGGCTTGATCTGACCACCCAGATCCTCTTCTAACCAACCAAGATAGAAAAGGGTACAACCGGCATGATACCTGTCTGGCTCGATGGTGTCTTTCTCAAGTATAACCTTGCAGTTCCACAGGCACTGAGCTTGGCACTTGTGAGGACTGTCATTTTTTTGAAAGTCAGCTCGAAGATGGCTCATCTTCACCACCCTAGGGATGACTTGCTTCCTTCCTGCTTTCCTCATAACTCGAAGAGGGACGTAAGGGTAGTTCCCCCTTAGACCAATAAGTATCATAAATGATGCGTCTCGGGATCGAATGGTGAACCCATCCGTCGGAAGCCATTCAAACATCCATTGAACCTGCTCTTCAGTCAAGTTATCAAAAAGCTCAACCCATCCCTCGGCATTTTCAGGCTGAGCGAACATGTCAGGGATATGGTAGGTTACCCAAGTGTTTCCTGACGATAACTTTGTCGCTATGAGTGCAGATCCTCCCACCAACTCAACAATTTTGGGTGGGTGGATGTTGGAGACCGAATCTGGGGACTTGACTATTTATCGTCAATAATTAGCAGGAAGCATTTAGTTCTCCAAATAAATGCACAGAACATGAGGGTGTCCGTTTGGGTTAAGGGAAACCCGATGGACTTTTGGATAAGTCCATCTTAAAAGCAATCGTGCGGACGACAGTTTAGCTCGACTAGGTTTGACCATGATGCATGCAACAGTGCAACAGAGTAAGGTTTCTATGGAGTTTTAGACCGGTACCCTTGAGCGGACAACTCAAGGGGGAAAGGCACGGAACCGTCGACTGCACCGCTAATCGACTAGTTTTACCGCAAATAAGCCTTTCCGAATTTAGTGGGTAATAATATAGGAAAAGCGCAACCACTCATGAAGAGTTGCTATAGTATTTTGTTTGGCACGAGTGGAATATGAATATTGAGCATGATTATGCAATAATAAGTATTAAAACAAGTTGTCACGTCTTTGCACGTTAAAGAAAGCGGTAAAAACGATAGTAATGACTTAAAGCAGTTACAAAAGAAAGTAAAGAGACATGTCAGTTTCATTTTTGAAGAAAAGTAAATATCCGAAGTAAACAATTAATTGCTGTAAAGGGAATAGGAAAGAGTGCAAGTATTTAAAATAAAGGCATAAATTCACGAAACAATTTGAAATGGTAAAAGCCTGGATATCCCCAGCAGAGTCGCCATGCTGTCACGCCTCCTTTTCCTCGCGGAGATCGGGTTTATGACATTGGTTGGGACAACTCGTTGCTTTTGGTAAAGGGGTTTGCAGATTTTGAAGAGTCTCCACCTAACGATTTTAACGGTGCGTTAGGGCCCCTAAGGGGTTCAATTACAACTACGTTACTAACCTGAGATTTGGGCAAGGGCTTGAAATTATACTAAGGGGAAAGTGTTAGGAACCCCTCAGGATCCACAAGTGTGGTACCCGACCAAATGGTTTCGTGAATTTGTACAATCCACAAATAACAAGTAAAGGCTCAAATAAGAGGGGATTTAAATCTTAAGCATGAAGATGTTTAGAAAACAGTAAATAAGATTATCTTTCGAAAAGGATTACGAGCTAAGAATATAAAAGGTGTCCTAGGTTTATAATAATATGGATCACATCAATGCAATACCCGATAATCACTCCTCGAAAGGGGCTACACGTGGTATTAGCGCACCGGTCATCATATCCATATTCTACCCTTCCCACCCCGTAAGGTTATTAAAAATGAGTGTTGGTCTCGACCTCTATTGCATGCTGTTACCCGTCCCTTCCTATCAGTCCCGGAGGAAATTAGGACTCCTATCCTAAAAGGAGGTGTTAGGCAGACCCTCAGGTTTTAAAGGTAAAATTCTAAGGCGACAGATAACAAAACTAGCAGGAATGCAGATAAAGGAAAGCATAGAAAACAGATAAAGGCTCAAACATTCCTCCACACACAGTACACATAAGAAGCATGTCTCATACACAATTAAGGTCCATATTAATTCAGAATCCTAAAGCATGGTATCTAGGTGATAACACAAAGATAGATTTATTGCATAACTCAGAGAGGAGCTCTTAGTTAGGCTTGCCTACTAGTTATAAGCATGCTGACAGTTAAACATGATCACAGAGACAGTTCTGATTTTATTTTTTTCTAAATTAATTACCTAAGGCTTTCCTAGGCGTAGGATAACATTCAACAATTATTTAGATTTGTTAGTGACTCTAGGTTGTTTATAGCTAATAACATGCAATCCTAGGTGTTGAAGATGTACAAGGACTAACTACCAGTTGCTTAGAACAAGGGACTTTTCTATATTTAGACTAAATGCAGTTAAATAGATACGATCCTATAGCATGATACCTAATGCAGCATGATGCAGAATAACTTGAACAAGATTTCTAAATGCACATAGAATCATAACATTATGCACAATTTATGGAATAGCATAGGTGATAGATTTTTAATGGTTGTTTACCTAGAACAAGATCTCTACGTGTATAGCATGATGAGACATGATTGCAGTTTGTTTGTCCTAGGACAGTACTTCTAGTAAAGTTTCAGAACATGGGCAGAATCACGTAATGAAAACTTATTTTATTATTTATCCTATAGGCAGGATTTCTAAGCATGGATGAGATGTTGAATACACATAGATCCTAAGTAGCATGATATCTAATGCATGGCATGGTGTACGTAAACATGGATGCTATTGCGCATAGAGAAAATAAACTTAGAAACAGGGTCTCTACCCTTAATTATACTACAACATGCATATCACCCACCCATTTTTACTACCCGACCCCAAATTTGTTTATAATTAATTATTATAGTCCATTGGATACGAATTACACAACTAACATAGAAGGAAAATAAGAAGTTAACTATAGGGAGCCTACAAAATAGGCTCAAATCTCCAGGTCCTCAATGCCAGGTATTATTTCACAACCTTCTCATAACCCGAGTGCGTCAGAGTTTCCTAAGTACCTCAAGGGCTCCCGGGCAGTGCTCATACCTAGATTTCATAGCCAAAATAGAGTAAGTGCAGTGTGGAATGGCCATCCTCTGTGTGTCAAAGTTCAGAGGGAGCTCAAGGGTCCCAAGGCAATGCTCACACAGAAGGGGAAGAACCTCGACTTCTAAGAGTATATGTGAGATGCACAATAGTTAGCCTGGCTTGCAGCCGACTAACTTAGAATAGTAGTAACTAACATAGAAGAGAGAGAGAGAGAGTAGAGAGTTTTTAATTGTGTGTGTGAGAGAGAGAGTTGAATAGATCAGTTCGTGTGTTCAAAAATAAGAGGCCGGGGTATATATAGCTTTTAAAATAGTAGTAAGTAAGGTGTAGATCAAAGTCAGGCAGCAATTAAAGGAATCAGAATCAATCAGTTTAAGTACTTCCTCTAATTAAGGGGTTAACTTTCAAACGGTAAGAACATGTAACCAATAAGGAAGAAAATCAACATATGATTGGAGCATAAATAAGGAAATACTTCAAAATAGTGTAAGTATAGAGCTGGTAATTAGGCTAGGTTCATAGAGTCCTAATTAAGGAAACAAACATTGAGAATTAGTTGACAACATAATTAACCAAAAATAAGGTAAGAGAATATTTTAAAGATTGAAATCAGTCGAGAATAGAGGGTACCAATCACAGGGAATCAAGGATTCCGTTAGAAGGCAATATTAACCAAAGGAAAGTATTGCAACTGAACAGAGCAAACATATCATAAGCAAGAATAGGCAAAGTAGGGTAAGAGAATCACATAAATCAGGGATTTAATTTAGAACATAGTAAAATGATTAAAGGAAATAACAGAGTAAACATGATACGAGTAGAGGACAAAAGATCAGAAACACTAATGAATAAAATATGGTAAAGTCACATAAAAGCTCAGAACATTCATGGGAAACATGTACACATACAGATTAAACGAACCAAATCATCAAAAAAGACTCAGAATTCTAAGATTAAGGCAAAGCCACTTAGGGTTTCCAACATAGCTGCCCATCTTTACCCGGGAAGGATGGAAGAATTGTCGGGTAAAGACATGATGGCCAATTTTGACCGAGCGAAGCGGTTTGAAGAGGCTTAGGCCGCACCCTGTGATGTGTGGCTAGAATTCGTGATTTTAAGCATTATATACCTCGCATTTTATGTGCTTTA
>ML428454.1:0-15849 GCA_005239525.1 Nicotiana knightiana
CCCCCCCCCCCCAAATGAAAAATAGCATTGTCCTCAATGCTAATACCAAATAAGAACAGGGAAAAGGGGTGAAGAGTAGAGAAAACTCCCCATGTGGTCCCAGTCTGCATCGGGTCCTCAACATGTGTGGTGTCCTCAGCATGCATGGGATCCTCAGCATCCTCCGTATCCTCTAACTGAATCTCCACATCCTCTGACTGGGGGACTACGGGGTTGCTGAGCATCTATATCAACTCCTCAACAGTGTGTGTAGTTGCTGCCGGCTCCTCAGACTGGCATGTTGTTGCCTCTGATGTCTCGGGCACTGCTACATGTGCTGTCGGGACTGTCTGCTCCATGAGAAGGTCTAGTGTAATATCTCCAGCAGAAGCAATCTTCTGAACCTCCTTGCTCGACTTCTCCACCGACTCCGTAGATGCCTGAGTCTTTCGCATCTTCTTCACCTGCTTCCCCAAATCCTTGATGATCTTCCCATGTGTATCAAGTGTCTTTAGTATCTTCTTCTGGTTCTCCAGAATCTTCTTCAATGAGTCCTCCACTGATGGAGGTACCTGAAGCTCTACTGGGATTGAAGATTGTGCTGCCACAACACTGGATATGGCAGTCAGCTTTGTGGTAGCTGCCTGCATCCAGTTGTTGAGACCGGATAGTGTTTGGGAAACCCGCAGTGCAGTCTGAGGGTAGTTAGAAGATGTAGGTACTGAAAGTGGCACTGAGACAGATGGTCCGGAGGATGGAGGAGGCATGGCAGCTTCTCCGGTAGAAGTACCGGCTGCTGTGGAGGTCTCGGCAACTCACCTAGTGGCCACTACCCATGGCTCTTCAGAATAGCTAGTGGAGGTAGTGGCTTTACCCTTGAATTTAGGGTTGTCCGCTCCCTGGAGGTGGTACCATGAGAATATCCATTGTTTTTTATTTGTAGCATTGCTCCGTTGACCTTGATAATTTTTGACATATTGAACCTCTTCACTTTGATCATCATATGCATCATCTTGATTGTACCCACTTCTACTTTGCTCAAATTTCTCTGGATTGTTTTGAACTTGTTGACCTTGTTGCCTTCTATTTTTGACCATCATGTTTACTCTTTCCATGGCATTTACCTGTTTTGGCCCCTGAACCTGTTGAAGCTGAGCCTTGGCCAATTGATTCGTGGTGGTTGTCAACTCATCTATGGCTTGCCCATGTTCATGAAGTTCCTTGTGGAGGTGGATAACATTAGGGTCACCCTGAAGAATGTTGGCTCTACTTTTCCAAGCCGAAGAGGTATCCACCATCTCATCTAATATTTCACATGCTTCAGAGTACGGCGTGTTCATGAAGTTACCCCCGGCGAGTTGATTCACCACACACTGGTTAGTTGTGTTGATCCCCTTGTAAAAGGTTTGTTGTATCATATCCTTGGTCATATCATTGTTGGGGCATTCTTTGACCATTGTGCGATACCGTTCCCAAATTTCATACAATGGTTCATTTGGCTCTTGTTTGAAAGTCAAAATTTCATCTCTTAGCGTCGCCACATGCCCCTGAGAAAAGAACTTTGCGATGAACTTCTCGTTCAACTCATACCAAGTGTGTATGGAATTGTTGGGGAACCTCTCTAGCCAGTCCAAAGCTTTTCCCCAAAGTGAAAAAGGAAATTTCCTTAACCTCAACGCATCCTCATAGACATTCGCCTGCTTGCTCCCCAAGCACGTGTCACCAAAACCTTTGAGATGCTTATAGGTGTTTTGATGTGGAGCTCTGGTGAAAAAACCATGTTGTTCCAACAGTGTAAGCATAACAATGGTTTTCTTAAAGTTGCCCGCCCTAAGTCGGGGCAGGACTATTGCACTCACATAGCGTTCGTTGGGCAACACCCGGTGTGCTGCCCTTGGAGGAGGTGGGGGAGGGTTCGGGATGTTGTCATGAGGCGGGCGGCCTCTCCTTTTTACTTGAGGTTCAAGATGAACCTCATCCACTTGCTCGCCATCTACCTCCTCCCCCAATGGAATATTTCCGAGGGCCTCGTTGTTAAGAGCCATTTGGTACCTAAAATCAATTCACAAAAAAAATTAGAAAAATGGAAGGAAAGAAAAATAAAACACACAAGTACTTAGATATATAGCTAAGACTGTCTAACTCCCTGGCAACGGCACCAAAAATTGATCGGGTCCATGCCTACATAACTATTGAGTAACGAGGTGGTCGATGCAGTTTTAACCCAACTAAGGTCAGGATCGAATCCACAGGGAGTTAATATTTGGAATTAGGTTTATATCTAAGCGAGTTGTGGGCTTTGAATCTAATTACACTTCCACAAGTTTGGGTTTATATTCTACTTCTATCTTTACTCTAATGATTGCAATACTTGAAACTAAGGACAATATTTTTGTTGAGTTTTTTCTGTGTTAAAAGGAAACTAGGTTCGTGACTTCTGCCTAGGTGGTTATCTAACGGGTGGTAGAATCTAGGCAAGCTTGATTAGTTGGGATTGTAATATAGCTATCACACCCGGATACTCACTTTATACCTCTCGGTAGTTTGAGTGATTTTCAATTTTGCTTTCTCAAGTCCAAATGGGTATTCATACAAATCAAGTGATATTATCTCAAGTCGGCCATTACTATCTCTAGGTTTAACCCTTTAATTGGGACTATCAATTTTTTGAGCTCACCCCAATTCCTTGTTAGCCTAGTTTTCCTAGACTTATCCTATCTTTCTCAAGTAGAGACTAAGTCATAAAGGCATGAATCAATGTTTGCAACCATTAATTCTTGAGTTCTAGCAAGACCTAGGCTAAATATCACTAACACATTCACATTCAAGCCCTAAAATCAAACACCCATTAAATACCCACACTAGGGTTGGGCCACAACCCTAGCTATGGGTTTAGCTACTCATGAAAATAGAAGAAATTAAAGATGAAATGAAGATAAAATCCATAATATTAGATTATGGAATGAAAATCTAATGTTAAGAAGTGAATCTAGTACAAAATTTCCGAAAACAGTAAAACTAGCCGTCTCAGGTGCTCATACAAAACGTAACAAAACTAAAAAATAACAGAAGGTTCTATTTATACTAAGCTAAAAATATCTGACAAAATTGCCCCTGCAGAGGTTGTGCGGCCGCATAATTCTGAGTGCGGTCGCACTCTTGCTTTCGCAGCCCCACAATTCTGATGTGGTCCGTGTTCTTCTCTTTTGATTCTGGACTTTCGTAGTCCGCATAATTCTAAGTGTGGCTGCGCTCCAGGTTATGCGGCCACATAAAAGTGATGCGGTCCGCACTTGCTTGATTTTTGCTGATGACAACTCTCTGAACCTTTATCATCGCGGACCGCACAATTGTGTGTGCGACCGCGCTTGACATCCTGCGGCCACACAATTTTGGTGCGGTCCGCACTTCTTCATTTTTCCCAAGTTGTCAACTCTCTGATTCTTGTTCATCGCGGACCGCATAATTTCGATTGCGGCCACATAGATGCGGTCCGCACTTGCTTGATTTTTGCTGAGGATAACTCTCTGAACCTTTATCATCTGCGGACCGCACAATTGTGTGTGCGATCGCGCTTGACATCCTGCGACCACAAATTCTGGTGCGGTTCACACTTCTTCATTTTTCCCAAGTTGTCAACTCTCTGATTCTTGTTCATCGCGGACCGCATAATTTCGATTGCGGCCACATAGATGCGGTCCGCACTTGCTTGATTTTTGCTGAGGATAACTCTCTGAACCTTTATCATCTGCGGACCGCACAATTGTGTGTGCGATCGCGCTTGACATCCTGCGACCACAAATTCTGGTGCGGTTCACACTTCTTCATTTTTCCCAAGTTGTCAACTCTCTGATTCTTGTTCATCGCGGACCGCATAATTTTGATTGCGGCCCCACAAATCTAGTGCGGTCCACGCTCATCATATGTCCCAATATTACAACTCTATGAATCTCCCTCTTGCGGACCGCATATTTTTTATCACGGCCACACAATGGCTTTTGCGGCCGCATAATATTTGTGCGATTTTCATTGCAGGCCTCTTTGTCCAGACTTGGTTTTTGTTCAACTTTTGACTCCTTTGTGAGTTGATTTTGATTCCTTTGGCTCATTTTGAACAATCCCTGCAAGCAAGTATATTTCATTAGTTTCCGGGAATACCTTCAAGAATTTTTGGCAGTATAATTTCAACGTGGGCTCTGCAAGCATAGTGTCAGCCATAGGGCAGACCAAGGAGACTAAGTGGCCCCGACCATTACAGTCTGACCCTGCCCAGAGAGATCCTAATTTGATATGTAAGTACCACGATACTCAAGGTCATAGGACCAAATATTGCTGACAATTAAGAGAAGAAGTTTCTCGATTCTTCAACAATAGACACCTTCAAGAATTCCTAAGCAAGCGAACCAAAAACACTTAAGAAATAGGGACTCCAACAAACAGGTCGAACAACAGGAGCCTCAGCACGTAATCAACAAGATCATTGGGGGAGTTGATGTCCCCTAAGGGCCGATGATAAAATGCACCAAAGTTTCTATCACGAGAGAACAACCCACTCGTGATTACGTCCCCGAAGGAACTATCTCGTTCAGTGACGAAGACACTGAGGGAATCGTACAGCTTCACAATGATGCGCTGGTAATATCTGTACTTATCTTCCAAAGCTGCCAAGTTCAACTTAGTCGAGGGGAAATTGTTTTGAAGATCCTTCTTTGGCCCACTAGCTAGGTGCTTGGGTCTGGGAGAAACTGAATACGCTATGAGAGTGGTCCACGAGGGCACTTGTGGGAACCACTCGGGGAAGAATCCCTGGTTCGGAAATTAATTAACGCCGGCTACTACTAGAATGAAATGGAGAAAGACGCGAAAGACTTCATGCAAAAATGAGACGAGTGTCAAATACACGCCCCAATGATTCATCAATCGACAGAGATGCTTCACTCGGTCCTATCGCCCTGGCCATTTATGAAATGGGGTATGGACATCGTCGGTCCCCTATCATGGGCGCTCGGTAAAGCCCAATACATGCTACCCATGATTGATTATTTTTTCCAAGTGGCTTGAGGCCCAGGCATTCGAGAAGGTCTGGTAGAAAGAGGTCATCGATATCATCTAGGATCACATATTATGTCTATATGGTTTATCGGTTGAGATCATTTACGACAACAAAAAATAATTCGTCAGCAGCAAAGTGAGTAAATTTTTTGAAGACCACAAAATCAAAAATATATTATCAACACGTTACCTCCCTAGTGGGAACAGACAAGCGGAATCAACAAAAAAAACTATACTCCAAACCTTGAAGAAGAGAGTGACGGATTCAAAAGAAGAGTGGAAGAAAATACTATCTGGAGTCTTGTGGGCATACGGAATGACTTCGAAGTCGAACACCTGAGTGACCACGTGCTCTCTAATCTACAGAAGGGAAGCCTTAATCCCGATCGATATGGGGGAACCTACCCTCTTCCAGTTTGCTACCGAAATGTCAAACGGAGATGCGATGACCACGAGTCTGGACTTATTGGACGAAAAGCGGGAAGCCGTCCTAGTCCGGTTGGCCACCCAAAAGCAGCAAGTAGGGAGGTACTACAATATAATATATAACCTTTGACATTTTCAAGTCAGGGACTTGGTGTTAAGGAAAGTAACACTACACACTAGGAACCTGAACGACAGAAAACTAGGCCCGAGGTAGGAAGGATCGTATAGAGTTGCGGAATAATCGGGAAAGGTTCATATAAACTCGAGGCAGGAAATGGTGTACTACTACAGAACAAATGGAATGTGGAACACTTAAAACGGTACGACTGCTAAGGTACGAGGACAATTCCTTTTTGAAATTTGTTATATTACGGACTAACTTGTGCAGGTACTCGCCTGAGGGAAAATTTGACTATTAGGTCTGGTAGCACATGTTATACTCTTTTTCCCTTAAACCATTTTTTCCCGAAGAGGATTTTGCAGTAAGGTTTTTAACGAGGCAACAGTAAAACATGATACTTTAGTTTCGAAGACCGGCCTAAAGTCGAAAGTTGAGGATCACCTACACCGGACCAATAGTATTCGAGCCCTCACCAAGCCCACCTCAGATAGTGGGGCCATTACCCCTTAAGTTAGGATCCTGAGAAGGTTTTATTACTTAATATGAAAAGACAAGGCTTGGTAATTAGGATTTGTTGTAAGGGTCGAACTGTCAAATGAACTGTACCCATGTAGCCCACTCTTGCCACGGCGCAAGGCTTATGCGCCTCTGATTATGTACTCTGCATATTAAGCAATGAAAGAAATTTTCCCTTTATATTTTATCACTATGCTCCATTGATGCATTCGTTGAATTACTTAGAACAAATAACGTATCCTAAATCCTAGAGCCCACGAGCTACCTCGACTCGGGAATTGTCATCCGATAAAAAATTGGATGGCCCGGCCTATTAGGCAGGGCCTGAAAATAAATGATTTAGGCCGGGCCCGAAAATAAAAGTCTACGGCCAACCTAAATTGGCCCGGAGACGTCTGAGTCCGTACTTAGAAAGTTAGGCCCTTACGTATGATTGAAACCTATTAAAGGGTTACCCTCGAAAAAACACTGTCGTGTATGATTAAAACACTCAGTATCTTAAAGGCCTTCATTTTTATCAAAATTTAGAAGCCACGAACAACTCAAAGTTACCATCGAAATTGGGCCTCATTCGGGCTTCCGAAGAACGAGTGCTCCAAATTACGTCTAATTCTATGCTAAGGCATTAAGGACGATCCACAAATAAAAAATTGTAAATAGATGCTGAAAAGTAAAAGACATAGTGTTGCCGAAGGAAAATTTTATATATGTATTCCAAAAAGTATTTACAAAGGCACGATAAAACGGACTCAAATAAACAAAAAAGAAATATAAAAAAGGAAACAAAAAAGGAGTTAAGGCATCTCCACCTAATCTTCACCGGAGCTCGACTCGGCACCGGAACTTTCGGGACCTTCGGGCTCATAGAGCTCTTTTGTCTCGGCCTCAAGCCTCTTGGCCTCTTCAATCTCGGCCGACAGATCAAATCCTGGGCATGAATCTCCTCGAGGATCTCCTTATGGGACAAACGCTTTATACACTCGGCCTTCATTATTAAACGAGCCTCGACTATCTCCACATCAGTTTTATAATGGCTAGCATATCTTCGACATTGGAGGAATCAATCGAGGCTACTTCTAACTTGGACTTCAACACATTATTTTCCCAGCCGAGGTCATCCCGTTTCAAGACGGCTGAATCCAGTTATGGCCGAAGTTTGTCATTTGCTGAGACCACTTGTCGGCTTTATCTTTTGCCACCCGGAGCTGGTCCTTGACCGACGTTAACTACTCTTTTGTAGCCTCCTTTTCCAAGGCCACCAGGTCCATCCTGCTCCTTTGGCGTCTCGGTCGTAGTTTTGAGCTCGTTCATCTCAGTCGGGAGTTGGTCAATCAAGTCCACCTTCTCTTGGACCTGCGAGGTTGCGTTATTAGTCACTACGCATAACCTCTTATTTTTAACCTCAAAAATCCTTACCTTCTCTACCAGTTCGGCATGCTCCCATTTCACAGGCAAAACCTCATTTTGAGCTTTTTCCAGCTCGGCTCGGAGAATAGGGATATCCTTGAGGGCTTCGTCTTTTTGTTCATTGAGAACCCTATACATGTCTTTCTGTCAGACTTGCTCTTTGAGCTTGAACTCGAGCTGGCCGACTTCCATTCGAGACTGAAGGAAGCTTTCATGGTGGAGCACCGAAGCCTGAAAAACAAAATTATAAGATCATGAGGACATGTTGAAGCTAAACAAGATGCACGAAGGGCACAAGGAATGGGAAATTTACTCGGCTCGGTGCCTTTTGTGCCTCGTTGAAGAGGCTCAATGTGCCCACTTCATTCATTTTTTCCTGGTCCTCTTCGGTCACTAGGCAACGAAGATAGATGGCCAAGCCCACCAGAGCGGACAGCACTCGAGTATCTACCGGGATAGTAAACATGATCGTTCTTTTATGTTGGGATTCACTCTAGGAGCAGGGAACTGCCTCACCAGCTTCGGGCTCGAGCTCAGCTCGCCTGCTCCCAATGGGACATCTTCTTTTGGGATCTCTAGGTAACCAAACCCGGAATAATCCTCCAATGCGCCCATGTCCACGCCGTCAAAGAACATGTTGAGGGCCTCGTCTACGCCCCGTGCCGTCTCATTTGACTTTTCCTTGTTGGCCTGAGCCTCGTTGAACATAGACTCCCTATGGAACGGTGATTCCACGATGTCAATGACACCAACTATTTCCCTCGGGGCAGGGAGAGTTTCTCGGGAGTCCATAGCCTCCGACTTTCCTTCTGGCTCCCGAGCTAAAGAGGGATCGGCCTCTCGGCCTCCTTCCCCGGTTGCCGCATGTTCTTCTTCGGTGGACCCGTGGGCGATAAACTCTAGCTCATCGTCCTTGGGGTAATTCCTCAGACGGTAGAGGGAGTCAGGATCCGGTACCCTGGCTTGGGTTCTCTTCTTGTTGCTTTTTCGTACCCGGCCAGTTACCCTCGTCTTCTTGGCCTTAGTTTTCGGGGAGCCGGAAGATTTCCTCTTTTTCTCCTCCTGTTGCAACAGCTCCAGGCTGTCCCGAAGCAGAGGGTTTAGCAGGTGAGGACAGAGCCTCATCCTCGTCCAATGGTCGAAGCTCGGTGGTCTTGCGCAAACCTGTGAAAGATCAAGAACTTAGTAGAAATAAAGGTTGAGTACGAAAGTAGACTTTTTCGGGAGCACTCACCATGGGAATAGTCCTCTCACTTGCCCTTTGAAAGTTTGCGCCATTCGAGCTCATACGACATTTGTTTGCAAATACCCTTGATCGACTCCTTGCAGCGAGGGACTCCATTGTGAACTTGGGCGACCGCCGCACGATGATAAGAACAGGCAATAAGAAAAAAGAATAATAGACATTCCAAGTACTCAAGAAGGAAAGAAACTTATGGGTTGAGTTCCACTTTTCAAGGAACAACGAAAATTCGGGGGCAATGATATCTTCGGTTTTCACCCGAACAAATATCCCCTAGCAGCCACGATCCCGATCTTCATCTATGCTTGAGAATGGAGCCTTACTTGCTCGACGAACGAGCTTGATCAACCCCCCTCGAAAAACTCGGGGATTGTAGAGAAGAAGCAGGTGGTCGATGGTAAATCGAGGTGCTTCAGTTTTGTTGAAAAAACAGTGGAGGAGGATTAAGATCCTCCAAAAGGACGGGTGAATTTGCCTAAGGCAGACCTCGTCACTTTGTAAAAGCTAAGGATTATAGGGCTCACGGGGGCAAGTGTGAAGGGGTAAGTATAATCACTTAGATACCCCTCCACGTGAATGGTAATGTCCTCATCAAGACCAGGGACAACCATTTCCTTGCCCTCTCAGTTGCAGCCCTCCCGAATTATAGGGAGTGTATCCTCAGTAACGGAGCATATATACCCCCTCAGTCCTGTTGACTAGAGGCTTTCTCGACTTTGAAGTCGTTCTCAATGGAGCATCCACTAGGGATGAAGCTATTCAAGGGAGGTTCCGGGGACACTTCAGGCACGACCACTTCGGCATCCGTGGTCGGGTTAGAAGTTGGAGGGACGGTCTATTGAGGCACAGATTTTCGAATTTTTTGCCGTTGAATTCTAGAAAAGATGAGGATTTGAAGGTGAGGATGGAGATTTGAAGATAAGTATGAAGGTCGGAAATAAAGATTTCAAAATGGTGAAGATTTGAAGGTGGGGAGATGAAATATGAAGATCTAAGAAACACTGTACGAAGGTTTGAAGGGGTTAAGAATAAGTAAAGAGTTCGAGGGTAAATTAAGGACCTCTAGAATCAGAAAGTAAAAAAGTGAAAAAGGATCGAAACTTTTATAGAGAAGGGGTAATCAATGCGTGACATTTTGCATTCGGGGACAGTCAACCAGCGACTGACACGTGTTCGAAGTCAGAACGACGCACTGATGGGATGTTTCACTGACCCATTAGCTCGATTGTAGCATATGGAAGAAGGAGCCGGGGTTAATTCATCGCTTCGATAAATCTGTTCTCCGAGAATCGAGGGGACTATCTGTGTACGGATAAAATTGGGGGCAGAATTTTTCTTGATTCCCTGATAATGAAACAAAAGGGAAGCATCTTGACACGACTACAAGGGAGCCCTCGTATCGGGACCTGGGAGGAGTGAACGATGCATCTGGGATCGGGCAGCGATGAAATAACGAACCCAGACCAAGTAAAGATTTCGGACCACGGGAACGGAGAACGGTTACGCATGACGAGTGGGGAGCTGTAATATTCGCCTTCAACTGGATATTATAGCGCGAATCTCGTCCGATATTAACTACGGATCGACATTTACCAAAAAAATGAGATTTTTACCTTATTTAAACTTGTACTATGACTGAATTTCCCCTACTATTTAAAGGGGGAGGTTTTTTTTTTTAATTTTAACACATTGTGGCATGCAATCCCAAGGAATAAAAGTTTATTTTTATCTTCTAGCTATTGTTCAAAGTGTTCTTCATTTGTTCTCTTCTTTATTCGCAACTGAGCTTGTATCGAGGGTCCGATCGAGGACGAATCACACTGTTCAACGTAGATCATGTCTGATCATCATATTGCGATTGGTTCGATCATTTATTTTATCTTTAATTTTACTACTTGTTTTTCTTAATCATTCGTATTGAATTAACTCACATATCCTTTAAGGAAGAGTTAAAAGGGAATAGAATCGCGAGAGAAATATAGAGAAAGTCTCCTCGTCTTCATTGGCTAAGGAATCCCTTATTTTTGCTGGAAAATTCTAGAGATGTCTAACTGCTGCTTATCTCAGTTAGTTCCCTAATTAGTTTTAACACTAAATGAATTGAAACAATGTCAATATAAGGCTCAAATGTGACCTCTGCAGAGCAAACGCTACATTATCCTGCAAATGCGTTCTCATTAGCTAAAAAATCAGTTATAATTTATTCTTTCCCTTAATCTTTAATTGTAAAATCAATTATCGTCCTCGTTCAAAAGGTGAAAGAAGCATTTGTATTTTTAAGTTGTCATTTCATTATTCTATTTAAAATACATAGTAGCTGATATACTTCATGCTTTCGAAAACGAAGCACTAAACGCTTTTGTAAAATAAAAATATTATTCACTAATGTTTGTCTAAGATTTCCATTATCTAAGGGGAATAAGCATAGGATTTTGAAATAAAGAAAGTATTTGCAACTAAGCCTGTTTGATCAAGCTTTTGAGAAGCCAAAGGCACGCTTTTCTCTAAAAGAATGAATACTTTTGTGAAAATTTGAAATGTTTGGGCAAAATACTAAAAATGCTTTTGAAAAAAAATAGTTATAGTTATCAAAGAAAATATCCTTACAAAAAAGTTATATTTATCAAACTATCTCATTAATTAAACACATCTCTCTCAAATGTAAATACAACACTCTTCCCTCTTTCCTTTTTGGACCCTATTGTTTGTGTCTCACAGCTGAGGTTGACATCGGTAATGATTTACACCCTTTTGAAACATTAGAAAATTTCAAATTGGCTACAGAAATCTATGTAGCCGACTCTAACTAGCTTGAAGCGAACATAGATTATTGATCCAAAATCTGAGTTGAATTATATGATTTAAAACCTTGGATTTATTAACCACAAAGTAGGCAATGTGTCACACAGTAAAATCAGAATGGTAGATCTCTGTAGCTGAATAAAGTCACTCTACAATTCAAAACTATCTAAAGAATGTCTCAATTTGAAAAAATCAACTACTAGTGACTAGTTGCACCAGTTGATGATATGCTCTAGAAACAATGTCGCTCAATAAAGATACAAAACTGGTGTTTTGATTCTGATCGCTGAGAAAAAGAATCATTTGTTAAAGACGCTTTCAATTTAATCTTTGCTCTCAAATTATAAAACATAATCCCTGTTAAAGCTGCCTCCTCTATTCTCCAACCGTGAGTCCAAAGCCAAATTTGTAGTCTTTCTTTTTATGATCGACCTGAATAAGCAAATATGGAACACATTTAGGATACTACTGAAAGTTGTACGGCCAAACTATGAGATTAGATTTCAACTAGTAAAAGCATGACAGAAAAGAATAGATAAAGGGGTGTGTTCCTTATCAACCGAATTTCAAGCCATGCACTAACTGGCCCTCAAAGATTTCTCAGGGGGAAAACAAGGTGAAACTTATGAGCAAAACTGGGGTTTTTACACAGTATGGCCGTCCCTCAACATAATAGTTGTTGAATGTATAATTTAATATATTTGGCTAGCAGCTGTAATTATTTTAGACCAACCGACCAAATGTGTTAAAAGGCCAAAAATGTTGGCGAAAATCAAGAAGTTTTTCATATTTCGTTGTCATGGAGAGAGGGAGACCTCAACCCAGAAGGAAAAGGAGAGTGGGATGGAAGAACATGTATTTTGTAAAGAGCTAAGACAAAGATAAAGAAGTCCATATACCACCCTACCTCGGCTGAAAGAACGAAATTAAGACCCATGTTCAAGCGCTCTTCCAGGAAAGCAGCAACACATCCGTTGGAATCAATCTTCCCTCTGAGACGACACTGTAATGCATGCATACAATATCGATCCAGTAAACATTGAAGTCATGATGAGCAAGGTTGATTAGACGTCCAAACATTGCCGCAATGCAGTCACGAAAATAAGATCAAGTTAATGAGCTTTCAGAACCCTTCACAAAACGCATAATAGCAGCTCACAAAAAGTTTGTAACGTCTACCTTGAAAGTGGAGAGAATTGATTTAGTTAGATGCTAGAACATTCTAGATTTCATGTATAACTTTAGGTTAACAGCACAGTATTTCCCTAGTTCTTCCATAATTAGAATCCCCGTATTTAGGAAATTTCCTTGTATACCACTTGTCAGAGAACACCCCCGTACACAGGTGATCCAAAAAAAGTAAAAAATCTACACAAAGATATGTCAAAAAAAAAACACCCCCAGTTATCTACCTTACCACACTTAGGTACCTTAGGTTCCTACCAGAGTTTGGTACTCTGAATCTCTTAACACTACAAAATAAGATGTCACATAGCACAAAGAAATTAGATGTCACATAGCACAAAGATAAAAAATAAAATTAAAAACAGATAAAAACAGGCAGTACCTATATCTTAAATGATGAAGAGAAAGGTGTAGGTAGTTAGGAATAAAGAAAGGGCTGCTACAAGATATGCAGACTCACAGGCACAGACCAAGTCTGTCCATGAAATATACAGAGGGAAGAGACGGTAGTCAGACTTTAACTTGAACTGGATTAAGGGCAACAAATGATCTATTGGAGTCTGCAGCAACGATAATGACAATTTTGGGCATTAAATTTGGAGCTTTCATTTTCCACTAGACTCTGAGTTGCAGCGAATAGTACAGTTCACAACATCAATCACCAGGTTAGAAACTAGAGAAAAAAAACTATAGACGTCTTAGAGGCAGGGCTTTTCAAAGCCAACATGAAACTGCAAAATTGCTGGAAATGCACAGGAGTCAAAGTGTAATACCAAAACTAACCTGCAGGAAATAATTAAATTTTTGGAAAAAGTTCTACCACAACAAAATTACCTGCCGAAGGATGTAATCGTAGCCAAAGCTTGCTGTAACATCTCTAGACATGTAGTTGTACATAAAGTCTGATGCTAGAGACACCTGCATGTAAGGTAAGTGTTTAAGAAAAGCGTGTAAGAAAAGCAAGTCACAAATGCAGTCATTAAGTACTGGTGACTCTTAAAACCTTTTCAGAAATTTTCTGAACATAACTCAGTGCCACCATCCCAGTGCTAGCAACTTGCCCTGAAGCAACCTGCAGATAAGTTTAACAAAAACTGAATAATGCAAAAAACATTTTTAGAAAACCTAGAAAGATGTAGGACACCTACAAAAAGGACAACTGCAAGTAGCAAATGCTGGTGAAATCGGCAAAAGAAAACATAATAGATAACTTTTTCTCTTTGAGGGGTTTAATCAGAAACATGAATATTGATGTTCCTGTTCCACTGTCAATATCATTGGAAGTACTTAGACAAAATGATGGAATATAAACCCTTTTGCATCTGGAAGACCTGCAGTTTATATTTATTCTAAAGCTATTCATCCTACAGAGGAAAGAGAATAATGACCATGGCCTTGATATTATAGCTTTTGAAAGAAGTAAGAACACCTCAGATAAAGTATTCAATCAAATGCCTCACTGGCATGATATACATGTTAGTTTTCTGGAAGGACAATAACAGGAAAAATAAACGGAAGGCCTCTCAGTTAACAGAATAGTTAGCAGGTGACTAGAAAGAACTAACTGCTCAACAGAAATGAAATTTAAGCTGCTGCCATGTGTCCCAACACCATAAAAAGTACGCATCAGTCGACAAATCATTCATCTTTTGCACAATATTATAATACCTCGAATCCAGATAAAAATGATTGGATGACAAAATGTTCTATCATCTAGTAATAGGCAGAATACCATTTTATCTGTGTTGTAGCGAGCAGCATAACCAATGCCAGATTTCCGATGCTGACCAGCCCAGAATACTTCCCCACCCAGAGACAAATGTGGACTGACACTCTGCAAGACAATGTAAAGGTTCAGTTAAAAAGCTAAAAGCATAATACCACACAATTCATCTGCATACGATATTGGCCCTCAATCAGGACGACATCTTTACTCATTCTCGGGTATTTCATAAGAACCATAAGGAATCCATGATTGACCAATTGGTGACAGACATATGATATCATCCCAATTTATCAGATAATCCCCAGAGGAGCAAAAGTGGAAGATAATATTGTTATAGTATTTGCAATCTCCACTCTCACTTTTCAATAAGTTAAGTCCATTACAGTCTCTACTCTCCAATTTAAGAAGGATGATGCTAAGTTTGTATTAGAGTGACCATCAAGGAATACAACCAAAAGAAGCAAAGTACTAACCACAACCTTCTATAATAAAAAATTTGATAAGTGCCAATCGCAACCTTTATATTATTAATGTGATCGAAGCAACTTCACAATAAAGAAGAGCATACCTAAGCAATAGTACCTCCAGAAGCACAACCATACACACCGCCCAATTTGGTAATCTTCTTAGATAATTCATCTTTTAATTCCAAAAGAATTTTCAAGCAAAATGAGACAAAAGAGGCCCAAAGTGAGGAGTAGGGACATTTAATTTGGGCCTATAAAAGTTCCCGACCACTAAAGTCACCTTGGAGGCTCAATCCTCTTTAAAAAGGGCTTGCATCTGCATTATCCTTACCATATTTTCTTATCCTTTCAAATCTTTCCTCCCACCGTCAAAAATAGACTATGCAGCGTCAAGACAATTAATCTGATAACTATTCACTAGGAATCTCCACTTTGAAGTCTTTCGCAGTGGGATGACCTCTTCAAAACAAACTCTAAATTACACAAAAGCAAACCACGTCTATGCCTAGCAACCAATAAGCGTTCATCCCCAATACTTGTGCAGGAGTAGGGACATTTAAATTGGACTTATACAAGTTCCCAACCATTAAAGACACAGTGGAGGCTCAATCTTCCTAAAGAAGGGCTTGCATCTGCACTATCCCAAGTCCTAACCATATTTTCCTTCTCCTTCCAAATCATTCCACCCACCGACACAAATTGACCGTGCAGCATCAAGACATTTAATCTGATAACTATTCACTAGGAAACAAACAAACTCTAAATGAAACAAAAGCAAACCACGCCTATGCCTAAGAACCAATAAGCATCCATCCCCAATACTCCTTCACAACCAAAACCACGTGCAACCACGGATGCTTCGTGTTGCTTGGTTTTCCATTACCTAATCCACAACAAATCAAGTGAAACAACCCCCCCCCCCCCC
>ML428455.1:0-16067 GCA_005239525.1 Nicotiana knightiana
GGTAATCACTCCTCAGAAGAGGGGCTACACGTTGCATTAGCGCACCGGTCATCATATCCATATATACCCTTCCCCACCCCTTAGCGATTATTAAAGTGAGTGTTTTTTAACAATTTCTATGCATGTTGTTACTCGTCCCTTCTTAATGGCCCTGGATGAATTTAGGACCTCTACCTATAGGCAGTTATAGACAGACCCCTAAGGTTGAAAGGAGAAAATACTAGGCGACATACAAGAACAGATAAGATTTGAACAGATAAAATAGGAAAAAAGCAGTTAAGAGGCTCAAATTTACCTCCACAGATAATGCACATAAGCAACACGTCTCAAACACAAAAAAGGGCAGTATTATTAAGCAGGATCCTAAAACATAATGTCTAAGTGAAAATCAGAACACAGAAGATATGCAGCTTCAATTTTATAAACGCAGAAGCAGGACTAATCAATTTGCCTACTGAGTTTAAAACTTGTTAACCATTAGGCAGTAAACACAAAGCAACAATCTTCCAGTTTTTAAAGAGATTGATTACCTAAGGCTTGCCTAGGCGTGGGATTGTGCATAATAGTTACCAGAATTATTTAAAACAGTTTAGAGGTTGTTTTACCTAAAGCATGTTGTTCTAGGTGATATGATTAAGCAGAGATTGTTACTAGTTTTATTAAGAGCAAGACATTTAGATGTGACATTATTTTATACCCTTTTTCATGCATCCATAGTTTAGCTAGGTGTGACTTAGTGAGGTCCTAAAACATGGTATCTAATGCGCATATAAAATGCAGAATACTTTATATTTAGATTTCCTAAAGCAAGATTTCTAAATGCATAGCATGATCTCATGATATGTAGAGCAGGATGCACAAAAAGATTACAGCATTGTTAAGCAGAATTCAAAAATGTGCAGGAACAACAGTTCATGTTAGTGCTATTATTTAGCCCTGAAGCATGGTTTCTAAGTGATAAAATAATGTGATGCTGAAACAGTAGACATGAAATCCTAGAGCATGATATCTAATGCAAGATATGCTTTGCATGTATTGGTCATAAACATGGATTCTAATGCGCACATAGAAATGTAAACCTAAGGCATGGTTTCTACCCCATCGACAACAGACATGGTTACCCTCTCATTTTCACTATAAATCCCCAATATTCGTTTACAAATAATTATTACAGACCAACTGAGTAAATTACATAAATAGATAAAGGAAAAGTAGAAGTTAAACTATAGGGAGCCTGAAAAACAGGCCCAGATTCCCAGAACCTCAAGTGCTCAAATGTTTCATAGCCTTTCTCATATTCGGGTGTGTCAGAGTTCCCTAAGGACCTCAAAGGATCTCGGGCATTGTTCACACCCAAATTTCATAACCATAATTGAGTAAGTGCAGTGTGGAAGGGCTAGCCCCAGTGCATCAGAGTTCGGAGGGATCTCATAGGAATCCCAAGGCAGTCATACACTGGAAGGGCATAACCTAAGGACCCACGAGTAGAGTGAGAGTGCTTGACATAGTTTTTAAAAGGTTTTAATAGGAAAGACAGTGTTTGGAAAAGACTTAGTTGAAGCAGTTTTATAAAATAGGATAGTTGTTTAGTAAAAAATAGTTTTTTGACAAGAGCGGGACAATTAACAAACTGTAGACTAATCACAGCACAAACAGATTCAACCTATTCAAATCGCAGTCCTTCATACAGGGGTGATGGGAATTGGGAACACATAATAGAGCACAAAGTATAAAGGAGCATAGAAGTTCTTGTAGGGGGTTTATGGGGATAGCTAATGGTATCAACACATCATGAATTTCAGAATCAATACAGAATCAGACAACTTAGGATACAAATTGCTTTGCAAAGAAAGGTTCATATTAGAAACCAGGTAAACATAAGATAGAGCAGATCATATTGGGTCATACTACAAGGGGTAACATATTCATAAGCATACTTATCCTAAGGGGGAGTGGGACATAATATAATATGCTAGATGAACAATGATGTAGACATGTCAGTTACATGTTGAACAACAAAATCAGAGATAGAAACAGACCAGAAACATGATAAACTGAAGCAGTAAAAGAAACATGTTGGTTTTGGGACTTGAATTGAAATTAGAACATACCAGTAAAGAGATAGTAAACACAGAGGGAAGATAAGGAGAGCACAATAATTAGCCTTGGCTTGCAGCCGGCTAATTCAGAACAATAGTAAGTAAGTAACAAAGAAAGAAAGAGAGCAGAAGCTTTGAGTATGAGAGAGAGTTTTTCAACTAATGTGTTCGTGTTTTTGAATCAGTGAAAGTGTAATGTATATATAATTTGAAACTAGGTAGAGAATAAGGTAAAAATCAAAGTCATGCAGTGATTGGGGAATCAGAGTCAATCATCATAAAATCAATATAAGTACTCCCTTCAATTAAGGAGTTAACTTTGAACGGTAATATACATGCAATAAATAAGGAAAGACACCATATGACTGGAATATAACACAATAAGGAAATAATTTCAGCACAGTATCAGTATATAACATATAATTGAGGCTAGGTTCAGAAAGGTCTAATTAAGGAAATAACATGAAAATCAATTTGACAGCATAGTCGACCATAAAATAAGGCGAAAAATAAGCTAAGGTCGGAAAATCAGCTGGGAAATCATCATAAGGGATTAGGGAAAGGTATCAATCACAGGGAATCGAGGGTTCAAATAGGAAATAGTACTTATTAGAGGGAATCAACACAAATTGCGCAAAATAAACACATGATAAGCAAGGCAGAAGACAATAATTTAGAACCCTTATAGACATGGTAAAGTAAAGATCATATAAAATCAGGGATTCAAACTAGAATATAGTATTGATAAACATAAACCTCTGAGAGTTAGCGAGATAAACACATAATAGGCAGAATCAGAAATCCTAGTAAGTTAAACAAGGTGAAAAACACAAAAATACTCAGATTAATCGAAGCAGATTCATGAGAATCAAACATGCAAAAAAATTTGAGAGAACGAACAATAAAGATAAACTCAGAATCCAAAAAAGTGTCAGAAAGTTGGGTTTTTTAGCATAGCTAGTTAGGTTAAGGAAAACTTAACAAAATCAGTCGAAGCACATAAGAATCAGAGGATCAAACACTTAAAAATCAGAAAGCGTTTTGAAGAAAAGGATTTTCAGAAACCCTAGTTTAGGAAGATGACAAGCCACTTCGATAATCAGGAGATTTCATAATAAAACTAGTGAAAATAAGTTCAATTTATCTTAGATCTGTACAGATTTGAGAAGTTGAAGAGATGAAATTAAGGCTTCGAGAAAATAACATAGAGATGAAGACATAGGCTTAGAAACCCATATGTTTAAGGCGAAATAGGCAGATCTTACTCAAAATCGAGCCATGACGGCTTGAAACATGCAAGGACGGCCAAAGGTGTAAACGGACTAACCCTAGTCCCTCGAGGACCTTAGAGACGTAGGCACCAGCATAGGAGAGGCCATTTGAGGCCTAGAGGTGGTGAGAGACCACTATGATCGACGACAGATGAGTGACAGTGAGAGAGAGTTAGAGTTAGGTCAAAAAGGATTTGCGAGAGAAGGAGAAGGGGTGACAGCGGAGTGAGGAGAGGGAAATGAGGGGGGAAGGGGGGGTAGTCGTTAGGTTAATTAGAAAGGAAATATCCTGGACCATTATAGGATTTGGGCTTGGGGTATTGGGTTGATTTAATTGGGTTTGGGTCTGGTTTAACTTAGGCAACAATTGAAATGAAATTAAGTTGTTTGTTAAATACCCAATTCAAATTAATTAAAATAATTTACAAAATAGCTAATAATTATAAAAAATAAATTTCATGCATAGAAAATAGTTAGAAATGATTACTTAGTATTTTAAAAGTACAAATGACTAATTTCTGGTAGAAAATAGTGCAAAATTATATGTTTGGGCTGTAATTACAAAGTTATTGCAACTATGGCCAAGAGATGCCAATTTGGCTAATCATGAAATAATTGGGTCTAATTAGGACCATAAACAATAAATTAAATCAAGAGATTCTTTTGAAATCATTTGTGATGTAATTTTATAAATATTTATTGGAAAAATACCAATTGCTATTAATGCATGACTTTGAAGGAATATATGCAATTCAAAAAATATATTTTTGGGAAAAATTGGGTATCAACAAACATCATCAAGACTCTGAGGATATTCCATCAATATCATCTCAGCCACTATGGAAAATCATCAATGTGTACAAGCTGATCAGGTGGTGGTGCGTATATAACGTCGTAACATTTTTCCATATCTCATATATATATATATACACGTATATAATGCCATTTGGTGATGGTTCAATGTACATGTATAAATGAATGCAATGCATGAGAAGTACGTCAATAAAATATCTCGGAACGTCATTGTAATGACCCGACCGGTCGTTTCGCGTATCAGGATGCGGAAGCATTTAGAGTGGTATAAGAACACTTGATTCCTTAAGGTTGGCCTTTAAGGCCAAAGTTTGACTTCACATTTTGAGTAAACGACCTCGGAATCGAGTTTCGACGGTTCCGATAGCTTTGTATGATGATTTCGGACTTGGACATATGTTTGGAATGGGTTTTGGATGACCCGGGGGCGTTTCGGCGCCAATATCAAAATTAGAGTTTCCTTAAGTTTAAAAATTGGTTTGGAACGTGTTTTTGTGTTATCGAGGTCCGAATGGAATTCTGAGACTGGGAACAGTTCCGTTATGTCATTTATGACTTGCTTGCAAAATTTGGTGTCATTCCGAATAGTATAGGTCGGTTCGGCGCATTGTTAGCGAATTCAAGAACTTGAAGTTCTTAAGTTATGATTCTAGGGGTTTTGGGATGTGATTTTGAGTTTTAGCGTTGTTTTGGGTGTTCCGAAGGCTCGAGCAAGTCTGTATTATGATTTGAGACTTGTTGGTATATTTGGACGGGGGCTCAGGTGGGCCCAGGTGCCTCCCGGACACCACACGAGGCCAAAAACCAGCTAAAATAGCTGTTGGTGCACTTGTTCTGGTGTGACCGCAGGTGCGGTTGCCCAGTCGCAGGTGCGGGACTGCTTCTGCGGTCCCAGCCTCGCAGGTGCTACCCCCAGCAGTCAGCCCATTTCTCGCAAGTAAGGACAAAGTTCCGCAGGAGCGGAGCCGTGGGTGCGGTTTCCTCTCCGCAGGTGCGGGCCCAAGCTTCCTCATCCATTTTCGCAGGTGCAAGCCTTTGCTCGCAGGTGCGGTCCTCGAGCCGCAGGTGCGGAACCACTTTCAGGCAGTGTGTTCTTTTAAACACGGGAATGGCTCATTTTATCAATTTTTCTTCCACCATTGTCGACTTAGGGAGCTTGGGAAAGGGCCAATCCACCCAGCTACTGAAAGGTAAGTGATTTCTACTCCAATATTAGTTTAACACGTGAAATCCTAGGAGGATTAACCTCCTAATTAGTGGAAAATAATGGGTTAGAGTGAAACTTAGGTTTTATGAAAGTTTGGAAAATTATCACGAAATTTGCCATGGAATCATACAAAAACTATATACTAACGATCCTTAGGCTATGGGTAAGTGTTTCCTTCAAAAATTTCTGGAATCCGAGCATGTGGGCCCGGGGGTATATTTTAGGATTTTCCAAAGTAAGGTGAAATAACTAAGTAAATAGGCGAATTTCATACTTTTGAGTATAAATTGATATATTTGTATAACATTTGGCTAGTTTCGAGTCCTTGGGTGACGAGTTTGGAGTTTTTGGGCGCGTTCTTGACCCGAAGAGTAGGTTCGACACAAGGTTAGTCTCCTTTCTAACCTTGTAAGAGGGAATTGTCCCCCTAGGTGATTATAAATAATTGCATGTCCTTATTTGCGGGAGCTACGCACGCACGAAGAGAGCCCGTGCGTAGCTACTACTATGTTATGTTGGGTAGTTCTAGGACTCACAAGCATGCTTATATGTGCCATACATATATTCCTAAACGTATTTTGAGTTGCTTATTATCCTTGAATTGGCATGAGAATATTAGAAAGTTGTGTTCCATATTATATTGCTTAACTTCTTGCCTTAAAGTATAATCTATGTTAACTCCTTAAAATTGATAATTTTATGTATGTATGCGGCAACCGCATCACACGTATGATTCGTGAGCGGAATAGCCCAACAATTATGTCAATTGCGTCGCATGTTCGATTCGCGAGCGGGGTAATAGATGCATCTATGGTTAGAGCCCTTCGACCCTCGGCAATGCACATTTATTTTCGCGACGCTTTGGCCGTACACTTCTGGCCTATTATGTGCTATATGATTTACTGAGAATTTGTTGTAATTGTATAAACTGTTTCATGTGAAAAAGGGAATTTAGTACATTATATGCTAGTGAAATTTGACATGCAAAGGTAATTACAACTATACTTGATAACTTATATCTTTGTGATTTCTACGACCGTTATGCCTGCCTAGTTCCTATTAAATTATGTTATTAAAAAATGCTGACCGTAGTAAGTATCACGTCTACCTCTCGTCAGTACTTCTTCGAGATTAGGCGGGATACTCACTAGGTACATATATGTTTATGTACTCATGCTACGCTTCTGTACTTAATTGTACAGGCTCTGAGGCAGGTGCATCTGGGTATTCATCCGGAGCTCGTCTCTGACGTGTATTTGGCGTGGACTTCTCGATGAGCTGCTTTCCTTGACGTATCTCTCTGGCAGCACCTTGGAGTTCTCTTTTCTTTTGCTATGTCTGTATTACTTTTTTTCAGACAGTTGGGCAAACTTGTATTTTCTTTTGGATACTCGTTTCTATTAGATGCCCATAGACCTGTGACGCCAGTTCCTGGCATGCCCACGTAGTGGATACTCTATTCTTTTGGATTGTAATTATTGGTGGTGATTACTATATTTATTGTTCACATTGGTCGTTTAAGTCACTAATTTGCTTCAAATTTATGTTTTTTAAAGAAAAGCCTCTTAAGTATGGTTAATTGTTTATAAATTAAAAAATGGATCACTAGTAAATTAAAGTTGGCTTGCCTGACATCGAAGTTGGGCGCCGTCACTACCTAAATTGGGATTTGGGTCGTGACAACATGGTATCAGAGATCTAGGTTCACGTAGGTCTCACAAGTCACGGTCAAACCTAATAGAGTCTTGCGAATCGATACAGAGACGTCTGTATTTATCTTCGGGAGGCAATAGGGTGTTAGGAAACCTCTCTTTATTCATGTTCTATCGTGCAGTTGATGGTTTACTAAATCTTATTCTTCCATTCTCTCACAGGTTGTGAGGACACGCGCGACTGACGTTCCAGGCCCAGGAGATGCCGCTACCCCCGCCATCTGAAGCCGTGGCAGAGGCCGGGGGAGGGCATTGACCTGAGGTAGGGGACGATGGCGTCCCAAAGCTGTTCCAGTAGCACACCCAGCAGATCCAGCAGAGGATCCTATTACGGAAGAGCAGGGCGAGGTGCCCCCAGCAGATCCTGTCCTAGTAGACTTTATGACGGTGTCAGACTTCCAGGAGGTCATGGGTCGTATGATGAGATTTATGGACACTATGACGCAAGCTAGTTTATTTCCAGCGGATCCTGCCACATCTCAGGCAGGAGGGAGAGCCCAGACCCCTACTGCCCAGGCCGCAGGCCATGCAGCAAAAGTTTATCAGACCCCAGGTACACTGCCTGTGGGTGGAGCCCAGCCACTGGCAACAACACCTGAGCTTAGACCAACTGCGGACGGCGACCCGCAGAAGTTACTGGATAGATGGACCTGATAGCACCCTCCTATCTTCGGAGGTGAGAAGGGCGAGGATGCCCAGGACTTTATTGATAGGTGCAGGGACAGACTGCACAACATGAGGATATTGGAGTCCCATGGAGTGGACTTCACTACTTTCCAGCTTGAGGGCAGGGCCCGCAGATAGTGGTAGTTCTATATCCTGGGTAGACCGGCAGGTTCCCCTTCCATCTCTTGGGAGTAGTTCACTCAGCTGTTCATGGACAGGTATATTCCACCCTCCGAGAGGGAAGAGCTGTGATATCAGTTTGAGCAGCTGAAGTAGGAACAGATGTCAGTGACAGATTACGAGGCCAGGTTTTCTGAGTTGTCTCATCATGCCCTTATGATACTTCCTACTGATGCTGAGAGAGTGCGGAGATTTGTAGCTGGGTTGCACTCAGGTTTTAGGGTCAACATGGCCCGAGAGGTGGAGATGGGGGCTCCCTATCAGCTTGTGGTCGAGATAGCTCGCCGGATTGAGGGTTATCGTTTGAGGGGCAGATAGCAGGGTTAGCAGGATAAGAGAGCTAGATTTTCAGGAGATTTCAGAGGTGCCCCAACCAGGGGTAGAGGTCAGTTCGGTAGAGGCCAGTCAGTCTAGCAGGCCTCCATATTCAGCTCCTCCACCACCTCCCCATGGTGCTCCAGTGAGGCCCTATTTTAGCGCCATGCCAGAGAGTTCCTACCGTCCACCAGCCATTCAGGGTTCCTCAGGTGGGTATTCCGGTTATCAGGGGTCTTCTAGTCCTTACTTCAGTGCCATGCCGGAGAGTTCTCACCGCCCCTAGCTATCCAGGGTCCTTCTTCAGGGCAGCAGGCCATGCCACCAGCTAGATGTTATGAGTGTGGGGATCCAGGCCATATGAGGAGGACTTGTCCCAGGCTTCAGGACAAGGTCGTTCAGCAGAGCTATCAGCCTACACTTTCAGCACCGGCGGTTCGTCCACCTAGAAGTAGAGGGCAGACTGGTAGAGGTCGTCCTAGAGGTGGAGGCCAGGCAGGGGGAGCTCTGCCGGCCCCTATTCATTCCAGCAGAGGTCAGTCATCCGGTGCTCCCGTTAGATTCTATGCCATTTCGGCCCGATCAGATGCAGTGGCCTCAGATGTCGTGATCACATGTACTATTTCAGTATGTGGTAGAGATGCATCAATGTTATTTGATCCAGGATCCACCTATTCATATGCGTCAGCTTTATTTGCTTGTTTCCTGGATGTTCCTCGCGAGTCCTTAGATACTCATATTTATGTTTCCACTCCCGTGGGCAATTCTGTGGTATTAGATCGGATTTATCGGTCCTGTGTGATTTCATTTTGTGGGTTCGAGACCAGAGCGGATCTCCTATTGCTCAACATGGTTGATTTCGAGATTATTCTAGGCATGGATTGGCTATCTCCCTATCATGTCGTGCTAGATTGCCATGCCAAGACAGTCACTTTAGCCATGCCCGAGTTGTCTAGGCTGGAGTGGAGAAGTTTCTCAGTTTGTGTAGCCAGCCTGAAGGCTCGACATATGGTCGATAAGGGTTGTCTGGCCTATCTTGCTTATGTACGGGACACCATCGCCGAGTCTCCGACGATTGATTCAGTGCCAGTGGTTCGAGAGTTTGCTGATGTATTTCCTTCAGACCTTCTAGGCATGCCTCCAGATCGTGATATTGATTTTTGCATTGATTTAGCTCCAGGCACCCAGCCTATATCTATTCCTTCGTACCGTATGGCTCCGAAAGAGTTGAAGGAGTTGAAGGAGCATCTTGAGGAGTTTTTAGCTAAGGGGTTTATCAGGCCGAGTGTATCGCCGTGAGGTTCCCCAGTTTTATTTGTGAAGAAGAAGGATGGGACTATGCAGATGTGTATTGATTACCGCCAATTGAACAAGGTCACCATTAAGAACAAGTATCTCTTGCTGCGCATCGATGATTTGTTTGACCAGTTTCAGGGTGCCCGGGTGTTTTCTAAGATTGATTTGAGATCGGGATATCATCAGTTAAGGATTCGGGCCTCAGATGTTCCGAAGACTACTTTTCGTACGAGATATGGCCATTATGAGTTCCTGGTGATGTCCTTTGGCTTGACTAATGCCCCAGCAACATTCATGGACTTGATGAACAGGGTGTTCAGGCCGTACATTGATTCTTTTGTCATTTTCTTCATTTATGATATTCTGATTTACTCACGTAGCCTGGGAGAGCACGCGCAACATTTGAGAGTGGTGCTCCAGACTTTGCGAGAACAAAAGCTATATGCCAAGTTCTCCAAGTGTGAGTTTTGGTTGGATTACGTGGAATTCTTGGGACATGTGGTGTCCGGAGAGGGTATCGAGGTTGATCCTAAGAAGATTGAGGCAGTTCAGAGTTGGCCACATCCTACTTCAGCTACAGAGATCAGGAGTTTCTTGGGTCTAGCAGGCTACTACCAGCGATTTGTGGAGGGCTTTTCATCCATTGCAGCCCCACTGACTAGATTTACTCAGAAGAATAACCCGTTCCAATGGTCCAACGAGTGTGAGGTGAGCTTTCAGAAGCTCAAGACAACATTGACCTCAACACCAATCCTGATATTGCCTTCCGATTCTGGGATGTATACAGTATATTGCGACGCTTCACGCGTTGTCTTGGGGTGTGTGTTGATGCAGGAAGGGAGATTTATTACTTATGCTTCGCGCCAGTTGAAGGTTCATGAGAAGAATTATCCTGTGCACGATTTGGAGTTGGCAGCGATTGTTCATGCTCTTAAGATTTGGAGGCACTATTTGTATGGGGTGTCCTGTGAGGTTTATACAGATCACCGCAACTTACAACACTTGTTCAAACAAAGGGATCTTAATTTGAGGCAGCGCAGGTAGCTTGAGTTGCTGAAGGATTATGACATCACCATTCTTTATCATCCGGATAAGGCAAATGTGGTAGCAGATGCTTTGAGCAGGAAGGCGGAGAGTATGGGTAGCTTGGCTTATATTTCACCAGATGAGAGACCTCTAGCCTTAGACATTCAGTCCTTGGCAAATCGCCTAGTGAGATTAGACCTTTCAGAGCCTCGTCGAGTTCTAGCACATGTGGTTGCTCAGTCTTCGTTATTGGGTTAAATTAAGGCTCCGCAGTTTGATGATCCGTGCTTGGTAGGTCTTTGGGAGATAGTGGTTCAGGGTGGTGCCAAGGAGGTTACTATTGGCGAGGATGGTGTTCTGAGACTTCAGGGTCGTTTATGTGTTCCTAATGTCGATGTCCTGAGACAGAGGATTCTAGAGGAGGCACATAGTTCTCCGTATTTTGTTCATCCTGGTGCTACAAAGATGTATCGTGATTTGAAACAACATTACTTGTGGAGGTGGATGAAGAAGGACATTGTGGAGTATGTGGCTAGGTGTCTTAATTGCCAGCAGGTTTAGTGTGAGCACCAGAGGCCAGGAGTCCTACTTCAGCAGATGCCCATTCCTGAGTAGAAGTGGGAGCACATCACTATGGACTTCGTGGTTCAGTTGCCTCGCACTTTGCGGAAGGTTGACGCAGTTTGGGTCATTGTGGATAGATTGACCAAATCGGCGCATTTCATTCCAGTGGCTACCACATATACTTCTGAGAGGTTGGCACAGATCTACATTCGAGAGATAGTCCGGTTGCACGGTGTGCCGGTGTCCATTATATCAGATCGAGGTCCTCAGTTCACCTCGCACTTCTGGAGAGCATTGCATAGTGAGATGGGTAACCAGATAGATCTCAGCACATCATTTCACCCTCAGACTGAGGGTCAATCGGAGCGTACAGTTCAGATATTGTAGGACATGCTCAGGGCATGTGTGATTGACTTCGGAGGTCAGTGGGACCAGTTCTTGCCTTTGGCCAAGTTTGCTTACAATAATAGTTACCAGTCCAGCATCGAAATGGCTCCATTTGAGGCTTAGTATGGTCGGCGATGTCGTTCTCCCATCGGGTGGTTTGAGCTTGGCGAGGCTAAGTTATATGGCACCGACCTGGTGAGTGATGCTCTGGAGAAAGTGAAGTTGATTCAGGAGAGGCTCCGCACAGCACAATCCAGAAGAAGAGTTACGCGGATCAGAAGGCGCGTGATGTATCATTTATGGAGGGAGATAAGGTTCTGTTGAAAGTCTCGCCGATGAAGGGTATTATGAAGTTCGGGAAGAAGGGCAAGCTGAGCCCAAGGTTTATAGGTCCCTTCGAGGTGTTGAGGCGAGTTGGGGAGGTTATTTATGAGCTAGATTTACCTCCCAATTTGTCAGGAGTTCATCCAATTTTTCATGTATCCATACTCTGGAGGTACCGTGTCGACTTCTCTCACGTGGTTGATTTCAGCACTATTCAGTTGGATGAGAGGTTGGGCTACGAGGAGGAGCCAGTTGTTATTATTGATAGGCAGGATCGCCAATTGAGGTCCAAGAGAGTTTCTGCTGTGAAGGTCCAGTGGAGGGGCCAAACAGTCGAGGAGGCGACCTGGGAGTCCGAGGAGGACATCCAAAGCAGATATCATCATTTATTCAGCACTTCAGGTATGATTCTAGACCTGTTCGAGGACGAATGTTTGTTTAAGAGGTGGAGAATGTAACGACCCGACCGGTCGCTTCGCGTATCAGGACCCCGTTCCCCTAAATGAGACTTCCCGTAGCGGCTTATCATGATTTGTGACTTGCGGGGACGGGTGGTTCGGGATTCGGAAGCGTTTAGAGTGGTATAGGAACACTTGGTTCCTTAAGGTTGGCCTTTAAGGCCAAATTTTGACTTCGGTTAATATTTTGAGTAAACGACCTCAGAATCGAGTTTCGACGGTTCCGGTAGCTTCGTATGATGATTTCAGACTTGGGCGTATGTTCGTAATGGGTTTTGGATGACCCCAGGGGCATTTCGGAACCTAATATCGAAATTAGAGTTTCCTTAAGTTTGAAATTTTGTTTTGAACGTGTTTTTGTGTTATCGAGGTCCGAACGTAATTATGAGACTTAGAACAGTTTCGTTATGTCATTTATGACTTTCTTGCAAAATTTGGTGTCATTCTGAGTAGTATAGATCGGTTCGGCGCATTGTTAGCGAATTCAAGAACTTGAAGTTCTTAAGTTATGATTCTAGGGGTTTTGGGATGTGATTTTGAGTTTTAGCGTTGTTTTGGGTGTTCCGAAGGCTTGAGCGAGTCCGTATTATGATTTGGGACTTGTTGGTATATTTGGACGGGGGCTCGGGTGGGCCCAGGTGCCTCCCAAACACCACACAGACCAAAAACCAGCTAAAATAGCTGCTGGTGCACCTGTTCTGGTGTGACCGCAGGTGCGGTTGCCCAGTCGCAGGTGTGGGATCGCTCCTGCGGTCCCAGCCTCGCAGGTGCGACCCCCAGCGGGCAGCCCATTTCTCGCAGGTGCGGACAAAGTTCCGCAGGAAAGAGCCGCGGGTTTAGTCTCCTCTCCGCAGGTGCGGGCCCAAGCTTCCTCGTCCATTTCCGCAAGTGCGAGACCGCAGGTGCGGTCCTCGAGCCGTAGGTGCGGAACCAATGTCAGGCAGTGTGTTCTTTTAAACAAGGGAAAGGCTCATTTTATCCATTTTTTCTTTCACCATTGTCGACTTAGGGAGCTTGGGAAAGTGCCAATCCACCTAGCTACTGAAAGGTAAGTGATTTCTACTCCAATATTAGTTTAACACATGAAATCCTAGGTAGATTAACCTCCTAATTAGTGGAAAATCATGGGTTAGAGTGAAACATAGGTTTTATGAAAATTTGGAAAAATACCACGAAATTTGCCATGGAATCATACAAAAACTATATACTAACGATCCTTAGGCCATGGGTAAGTGTTTCCTTCGAAAATTTCCGGAATCCGAGCATGTGGGCCCGGGGGTATATTTTAGGATTTTTCCAAGTAAGGTGAAATAACTAAGTAAATAGGAGAATTTCATACTTTTGAGTATAAATTGATATATTTGTATAACATTTGGCTAGTTTCGAGTCCTTGGGGGACGAGTTTGGAGTTTTCGGGCGCGTTCTTGACCCGGAGAGTAGGTTCGACACAAGGTGAGTCTCCTTTCTAACCTTGTAAGAGGGAATTATCCCCATAGGTGATTATAAATAATTGCATGTCCTTATTTGCGGGAGCTACGCACGCACGAAGAGAGTCCGTGCGTAGCTACTACTATGTTATGTTGGGTAGTTCTAGGACTCACAAGCATGCTTATATGCGCCTTACATGTATTCCTAAACGTATTTTGAGTTGCTTATTATCCTTGAATTGGCATGAGAATATTAGAAAGTTGTGTTCCATATTATATTGCTTAACTTCTTGCCTTAAAGTATAATCTATGTTAACTCCTTAAAATTGATAATTTTATGTATGTATGCCGCAACCGCGTCACACGTATTATTCGTGAGCGGAATAGCCCTACTATTATGTCAATTGTGTCGCATGTTCGATTCACGAGCGGGGTAATAGATGCATCTATGGTTCGAGCCGTTCGACCCTCGGCAGTGCACATTTATTTTCGCGACGCTTCGGCCGTACACTTCCGGCCTATTATGTGCTATATGATTTACTGAGAATTTATTGTAATTGTATAAACTGTTTCATGTGAAAAACGGAATTTAGTACATTATATGCTAGTGAAATTTGACATGCAAAGGTAATTACAACTATACTTGATAACTTATATCTTTGTGATTTCTACGACCATTATGCCTGCCTACTTCCTATTAAATTATGTTATTTAAAAATGTTGACCTTAGTAAGTATCATGTCTACCTCTCGTCAGTACTTCTTCGAGATTAGGCGGGATACTCACTGGATACATATATGTTTATGTACTCACGCTATGCTTCTGTACTTAATTGTATAGGCTCTGAGGTAGGTGCATCTGCGTATTCATCCGGAGCTCGTCCCTGACGTGTATTTGGCGTGGACTTCTCGGTGAGCTGCTTTTCTTGATGTATCTCTCTGGCAGCACCTTGGAGTTCCTCTTTCCTTTTGCTATGTTTGTATTACTTTTCTTCAGATAGTAGGTCAAACTTGTACTTTCTTTTGGATACTCGTTTCTATTAGATGCCCGTAGACCTGTGACGCCAATTCCTGGCATGCCCACGTAGTGAATATTCTATTCTTTTAGGTAGTAATTATTGGTGGTGATTACTATATTTATTATTCACATTGGTCATTTAAGTCACTAGTTTACTTCAAATTTATGTTTTTGAAAGAAAAACCTCTTAAGTATAGTGAATTGTTTATAAATTAAAAAGGGATCACTAGTAAATTAAAGTTGGCTTGCCTGATGTCGAAGTTGGGCACCGTAGCGACCTAAATTGGGATTTGGGTCGTGATAGTCATAAGACCATTATACTTCTGATTGATATCATGAAATAAACTTTATCAAGTTACGTATTTTCTGAGACCCGTGAACAGACGATGCCTGGCGTTGTAGGCACTAGAATGGAGTCCTTTATTTTGTCAAAAGCTTTCTGGCGGGATCGGGATAGCCGGGATGACCTATTTCAAGATCAGATGATCCACCTCTTTGTCCGCTTGGGAGGGCTAACTCGGATAGGTCAGATACGAGGGAAACAGCCCATAAAAGAGAGATCGGATGCCCAATCTCAGGGCTGACACAACCGAATTGGTTGAGGAAAAGGAAACCCCAGCGACCAAGCACTCCCGCCCCCAAAAGCGGAGACCGAAGTGACAAAAAAAAGAAAGAAGAGAGGGAACTTCCCTCCCTTTGCTTATTTATTCTTCCTGGTCTTCGAGTCTCATCTGAACGACTCGCTGCCTATTTAGTTAGATTTTTTGTTTTGATTCCAGAACAGAACTAGAGATCCTGGCCCCGAATAATAAAACATATAGGGAATCAAGAACATAGAAACCTCTTGCATAATTATGAATAGAGTCATTTATGGAAGTTGTACATTTGTTCGTTTCGTTTGTATCGTACGTGGCAAAAAGAAAGAAGTAATAACCTTAACATACCTGAGTTGATTCTCTTGACAATCCCTCTAACACACGTCAATTGCGACAAATCACGTAATGGCAGGTCAAAGTAGAGAAAAATCCGTATGATATTCTTGAGAAAGATTGCACCGTACTCCCTTATAATTGTAAATTCTCACGTTGCTTAAGATGCTATGAAATCTTGTTGAATTGTTGAAGATCTCATGTTCCTTAGGTGTGATATATAAGTAAGCTAAAGAGGTCTTATAAGTAAGTTGAATTGTTGAAGATTCCCACGTTACTTAAGTACTTTATGTGGTGGCTTAACCACATAACACTTTAATTGCCACCTAATTCTAATGACTTAAGAGTCGTGAATTTTGGGGTGGTTTGCTGCCAC
>ML428455.1:17735-64688 GCA_005239525.1 Nicotiana knightiana
ACTCAAGCGAAAGCCCAAACATCATCCTTTATTCATTCTATTACCAGGGAAGCATTCCATCTCTTCTAAATGCTACTAGTCTTAGACTCCTTTGAGTTTATTCATGCTATAATGATCTCTCTATAACTTGGAGAAATCATTAGCTCTCTTCTTCTCATGGGCTTAATCCCGAGGACTTATCCATTTTCGTTACCTTCTCACTCGCCCTTTTTTTTATCATTGCTCCTGTCTTTCTAAAACCTTGTCACTTTACCATACTTTAGCTTGCGACCGATTTCCTTATGTTATTCTGGAACATCAATCGAGACATCACATCGTCTCTAACTATTCTTTACTCTCTTAACTAGATCTATCGATACAACCATAGACTGGAAGATATGCCACTGACGATGCCGCTATCATTCCTGGATACTGAATCCCAGTGCTTCTAACCTTTTGTTCGAAGTATGGACTATTCACAACCTCTGCATTTGAGTATCTCATACGTTGTTCACTTTTACCCTACTTATCTTAAAATATCGCATCACATATTCTATCTCTTTTATAACCTCCCTTCCACATATGTATGATTCACATCCACAACTTGAAGCTTTATTATAATACTTGCACCTCTGGTGCATACACAATCCGGTGGGAGCTTCATACTGACTTCTTATGAGGCTAGTACTCTTCTAACTGGCTCTATCGCAGAGCCGTCATAGAATGTGGTTGTTTTACTATTTCTCTTGCACCTCTGATATTAAGAGTGATTCCACTGTGTTCTCAATCACGATTTCTATAAATTTTTCTGGGTCCAATAATCAGACTCCTGATTTACTTGGTTGATGTAACTTTTTACTTTCTTCTTCCTTCTGATCAGCCTTTATGTAGGCTTAAGTTGTCTTCCGATTTGCGGCTCATGGTATTAGTTATTATTGTAGTCTTTCATGAACGCAATGGAATATCCATGATACAATCTTCCAACAATTCAATCCTTTATCTATGACCTGGACTCAATTCTTTCTTTTAACTTATACCAGAGTCTTCTACGGCTGTATGATTGACAACATATATGTTGCATGGATAATACTCTGAAATCTTAAGTGCGTTCATAACGTAACTAACTCTGGATCATTGATCGAATAATTCCTTTCGTCCCTTGTCAACTTTCTTTAAATGTAAGCAATTATTCTTCTTGGTCGTTCTGCCACTTGTTGCATGAATACTTGGCTTATATTAATGCCCACACATATTGAAATTCCATACCACCTATATGATCTTGAATATCACCTTTTTTTTCTTCCCATTCATTAGCCACGATAGGTGCCACTTTTTTATGGAGTGCATACAATGTTGTTGTGAGATTGTTGTTACAAACCATTTCCTCTTTAGGTTACTGTACCTAGGTTGGAGCCTTCTTCCTTATTTCCTCAGCTAATCTTTCATTGTAGTGCTTAGGGAGGACCCTCTAACTCTTGTAAAGTTGCGAGCTTATTACATCGTATTCCCGATAGAATTTTTGATATTCGTACTCACCTATAATTATCCTTAGTTACTTACCTCCACGCTCATGTGCTCGTACGGGTGCTTCTGAACTAAAGTTTTGATTGAAATATTCGTAGCATATTTAACAAATTCATCAAATGACTTCTTCATTTATATTTGAATGATCGTAAGAATATAATTTTAAATAAAATATGTTATAATATGAACTATAGACAAATCGCTTAAGGGGAAAAAGTATTAATTTATTGCCATAAAATATCAAAATGTGTTTTTTGTATTAGAGTATCAGGATACAAAAAGGACTACATAGGGTGGTCGTCAATTATTAAAGAGAGAAGCATTTTTTTGGCTTGGTATAGGAGGAGAAAATCCAATTAGGTCATCTCCAACCCTCCCCCATTTTCCTACAATGGAGACAATTTTTGCCAAAAAGAAGCTCTAACCCTATCCCATTTTTGCCCCAAAAATGGGGGATGAATAGTGTTCCCTCAAATATGGGGGTACACTATTCATCTCCCCATTACTATTCATACATATTTTATTATTATTATTTTATTATTTAACTCTTTTAATTTATCTCTTTACATATACTTAATTATGTTTATGTAATATCTTTATAATACTAATTTACATCTTAACTTTGGCGTATAATTTTAATAAATTAATTTTGCGTATTTATTATTTTTATGTAAAATTATAAGTTAATTTTATTATAAGTTATAATTGTACAAAAAATATATAATCATCTAAAAAAATGAATGGTGCAAATATAAAATATTAGATGTTGCTAAAATTGAAAAGTGAAAATTGAAAATACATTAAATGAAAATACATTAAAATTAAAAATACATGAAAATTGAAAAGATGTTTAACGTGCATACGGAATTTTGCAACAACGTTTTGCAATTGTTGCAGGGCCCTCGCGTTTTTGGCAAAAAAATGTGCTACATGATATAATGACTACATGTATTATACTACACACTATGATAATTGAGAATGAACGTGATCTTAATGCACCAATTCAAGATAATTTGGAAGGTCCACCTCCAACAGTAGAAATGACAGTAGATGAAAATCAATGATTTCAAGAATTTTTAGCTCGACATAGAAGAATTTAGGACAAATATGCTCATTTTGCACTCCGTAATGCATTAATAGATCATTTATGAGAGAATACTAGAGGTTGAAGTTGAATATTTATGTAGTATTTCAAATGAATTTTATCGTTATGTAATATGTATTTAATTAATCTTCTATCACAGTGATTTCACTTTTATTTGAATTATTAATTAATCTATAATAATTGCATATAAATTATATTATTTAATATTTTACGGAATTGTTTAATGGAAATTACAAATTAATGAAAATAAAAGATGAAATTTATTTAATGGAATTTGAAAAATAAACATTGCATATAAATTATATTATTTAATATTTTACGGAATTGTTTAATGGAAATTATAAATTAATGAAAATAAAAGATGAAGTTTATTTAATAGAATTTGAAAATTAAACATTGAAATGAAAAGTAATAATATAATATAAAAGAGAGGAGAATACTAAAAACAGGAAAAAAATGGGGAATAGATGGAGGTGACCTTAAGTTGATTAACAATTCAGAAAGCCATTCTATTTCCAAATTTGTTTGTACTAGACTAGTAGAGATTATATAAGACCAGTCAAGTAATGTGACAGAACCGAACCGCCCGAGGCCCTGAGCCCCGCAGTAGAGTGTAGAATTCACGCCGTTGTCTGTATATCCGCACATCGGAGGCAAATTTCTTGAATCAATGGACGGCGACGAGGAGGATTTCGTATTCTACGGAACACCTATAGAACGAGAAGAAGATGTGACCAGCCGCAAGAAGAAGGCCGTCGCTGAGGCCTCTGGCCAGTTGCGAACCCTTGCCCCTTGGAAACAAGAGGTACTCGATTTCATGGATTAATGAGTTTCAATTTTTTTCTGCTCGTTTCTTGTGTGAAATTACTGGAGTTCCAGTGTAGCAATGTAACCTCGTTTTTTACACATTGTGTAGCACCTTTTTTTTTGGAGGGGGTGGGGTGGGATGGGGTGGGTGGGGTTTAAATATCATGTATACCTTGTTGAGCTTAAGGTAGTTCTCATGGGATTAGCTATCCCACCTCTATATGGAATAGCTAATACCACCATTTTGGTATAAATTTAGACCGGTATTAACTAATACCCATAACCAAGCATGGGATAAATACAATCCCAAATTCTATTCCGCTATTAGTATCCTTATCCTGATAACCAAATGACCTACTACTTTATTAATACCTGTAACCCATTTAAACACATGTCCGATTAAAATAGGTGCTTGATCAAAATTGTTCATCCACACAAGCTTTGTTGTTTATCTGCTTCCATCTGATTTTTTTACTTATTAGAGAAATTGATTTTCAGGTCACAGATGAAGAGGGACGGAGGAGATTTCATGGGGCATTTACTGGCGGTTTTTCTGCTGGATACTACAATACAGTTGGCTCTAAAGAGGGTAGAGTGTAATTTCCCATTTTATTGTTGAGCTTCATTTCAGTGACTTTTGATAAATTTATTGGACCTACTGATGTGAGATTCCTTTTGAACCATTTATAACAACGTTGTAGGATGGACTCCGCAGTCATTTACGTCGTCCAGGAAAAACAGAGCTGAATTCAAACAACAGTCTCTCTTTAACTTCTTGGATGATGATGAGAAAGTTGTATGTTCTCTTTCTTGAACTTTCTTCATAGTTATAATAAGAATATTGAATGGTATATTATTTTGCATTTGAGTTACACCCTAAGCTGCTCGGACTCGGGTGCAGTTATCCAATACGGGGACAGATCCGAGTATTGTATTCGGCAAAATCTAAATTTTAAGATTCGGGAGTGCGGATCCGGATATGGATACGGGTGTGGGGATTCGGCTAATAAAATATAGAGCCATAAAAATATTGTAAATTTTGATAGATATTATGTGAAAAACTTACATGAATATTGTATAATTCAATTTGTCATTCTACGAGATGGACATTATTCTTTCATTGTTCTAAATCTGTTTTATTTTTGATTTTGAGAAATCAACATCTCAAGTTTTCTCCCAAATTTGTCGATGAACTCCGGTCAAAGTATCCGAAGTCAGTTGACCGTATCCGGGACGTATCCCGTTCCCGTATCCGTATCCGGACGGGGACGGCACCAAAATCGAAGAGTCCGCACAACTTAGGTTACACCTAGAAATTTCAATAAATGCTGACAAAACATCAGCTTTTGGCTGGAAATACGAGAGAGCGAAGGATGCTATGCTTACTGAAAAGATAATTTATTATCAGTTAACGTCCTCTTGCAAAAACAAGCTCGGTGTATTTACTTTGACAGAGAATTTTTTAGAGAATATCTGTTTACTGTTTAATCACACAATCTGTTGCCTTGGCAATTCTAGCTTCTACGGCTTCATGGTGCTCATTTTGTGAATTATGTGGAAGCGTAAAATGACATGTTTTTAAGTTGAGCTGGTACTGATCATCCGTTCATTAATGTTTCTGTTTCCCAATAAGCTTACTCTAGTTTTACATCATAGGAAATGGAGGGTCGTCTGGGGACATCAATGCAATATGATACATTTGGTTTTACTGCTGCTGAAGTTGCTCGTAAACAAGCTGAGAAGGAGCAAAATCAGAGGTGTTCTATTGTGTTTAGCTGATTCGTATGTATGAAATTGTTGGTCTGTTAGCTTAGACTGTTAAAATCTAAATATCCTTACCTCATGAAGTGCAACCCAGTTTCTTGCATTCTTTCTGCTCAATTTTTTACCGTTATTGAAAGGATTTTATGTCCATTTTACACTAAGGCATGTTCTCTCGTTACTATATCATATATGCTTTGCATCTTCCTTAAGGTTCTTGTGATTATTAAATGACCGCATAATGGGTGAGATAGTCTCCTCCTTGATGTACAGATATTATTCTCCGCAACAGATGTAGATGAAATTGCAAATGAATAGTTTTCTCGATGTACCAGGAGTATAGCTTCCCTTATTTACTGCTTTTACCTATGCTGTCCGTGCCAGCCTACCCTATTCAACATGACACAGTTAATTGTTGTGTTTAAACTTTTACTCTCTGTTTCTCGTTAGTGTTGGTTCCATTTGCACTTGAGTAGAACTAGATTCAAGGAACCTTTGATGTTAAAATTCCTTTCTTTGAGCTTTAATTTAATTACTCTTTTCCTTTTTTTTTTGTACTTCTAAAATCTTGCTTGTACTGCAGGCCCTCTGTTATACCTGGACCAGTTCCGGACGAAGTGGTACTTCCAGCGACAGAGTCCATTGGTCTGATTCTATGTCCATTGAGAAGTACCTTTTGTTTGTGAAGAGAATAATTTCTCACTGTATGCTTATTTTTGGGCAGGGCTCAAATTACTGCAGAAGATGGGATGGCGACGCGGTCGCTCAATTAAGGACTCGCATACTGATTCGATATATAGTATGCGTCTACATTAAAAGCCCCTTTTCCCTATGTCAGGCTTAGTCTGCTGAATACTTTTAATGTAATGTGCATTTCCCCGCATGCAATATTGGGCTCAGGTGTAATTTAGCCATACATGCTTCAAATTGTTTATGTTTTTGGTTGGCTGGGCAAGATTGGGGAGTTCTACAAATATTTATTTTCCATATTTATATGTGTATATAGGGAGGTAATATGAATTGGAAAATCCAACTAGAAGATGGTATTCCTTTTGGATTCTGAAAATTCAAATTTCATAGCCTTAGTTGTGCTTTTGAAAATTTCGGAATTTGAATGTAATTTAGGTCTTTTAAGTGTGGTGCTCACTCAAGTGATAAATATTCTTATGGCTTCTTTTTATGGACTACAGAAAGATCTTATGCTCACGTTTTCATATAGAAAGCTTCAGTTTAAAGTCATTACCCAAAGGGACATCATTAGCTAAAGATCCATAACTTGAGGTTTTGGGCCATTTGTGAACTTTGTTATGTACCGCTCCAGCAAAAACCACAATTGTTCTATGCATCTCTATTTTTGTGAGGATCCTTCAGAGGTCCTTCCATTTTTTGTCAATGGAATTCAGTGAAAGTTCGTTCAACTAAGTTGACTGATTTTTGGGACCATGTTCTCGTCTCTCTGCTGGTTCTATCGCCCTCATTAGGGAGCATTGGTGGTCAAAATGTGTATATGGTGATGCGGATCGGCACTTTTTGATGTAATCCTTGTCGGTATCCTTATATTCTCTTAGTAGTTAGTATGAATTTACAATTCTTGTCCTTGTAAGTTAATTCCCTTGATGAGTTCAGTAGACAGCCGGACACTTAAACATACTAGACCAGTATGTTATTGAGCTTTTGAAAAACAAGCGCGAAAAGAACTTTAGCAACGACTTAATTAGGCGCAGCTTTTAAGCTGCTAGAAGATAACTGTTAAGACCGGGAGGAAACTGTCATGAATTTCTTCTAGTTTTTGCAGAATGCTTTAACTAGTTGTTTGGCTCTGGTAGAACTTTAGTTAGATATTGAAAATTTTGTATAATCCAATCAGTTCTTGACAGATTGTCAGAAGCAAAAATATCAGAGTTGACAAATTGACCTTACTAGAGTACTTTTGCACTGGTTTAAGAAAGCTATTTAGACCGGAAGGAAGTGTGAACTTATTTTTTTAGTGACAATGGTGTCTGGCCATCTTTAGCGCACCTTAACTATCCATTGGATACCTGCTACCTCCCATGAATACAAGTACCCAGTAGTTCTGCCTACTAAAGCTTGGGCTGATAGGAAGAAATCATCCAGTGACTTGAAGTAGAGACTCCATGGTTCTCCTCCCACTTCATTAACCACTAGGCCGTGGGTGCTAAGGAGTGTGAACTTATTTTACAAGTTTCATCAGAATTCTTTTCCGTTGTTTCTTGAGAGATATTTTAATGATGCCCAACATTTCTCTTGTATACATTTATGGTACATATTTGGTGTTCAAGGATACCTTCATAGAGAATTGGGGTTACCTGTTTGCCTTTGTTCTTGGCGTAATTTTTTGGGTGTAGTGTTTGATCTTTTTTCAAAAAAGTTACCCAATTATTTTGAAGTTAAATATTTCTCATGCTTTATGAACTGAGTGCATTACTTTCTCAAAAGAAAATAAAAATTAGTGGATTTGTTGGAATATGTATATTCAGTAAACGCGTCTCTCTTTTGATCTGCAGATGCTAGGAGAGAGGCCAGAAAAGCTTTTCTTGCATTTTCTTTTGCTGATGTCAACACACAACCTTTGCGCTCCGGGCTAGTTGAAGATGATGCTGATAATATTGTGGATCAACCAACTGATGACGGGAGTCAGTTCTCGAAGAGCACACCGGTGTGTCTGATACTTTATATCTTCAAGTCTTTTTTCATCATCTAGGGCTTTATATTTCTGTTACAATTTTGAAAGTTGACTGTTTCACCGTCTTATTAATTGCATCCCATCCTCATGGTAATGCTTCATTTAGTATGTTATGTTACTGGCGCGGCCATAGTGAGTTGAAGACTATCGAGATTTTGCTGTCTTCTTTTTTTTGGGCGATACAATGATGCTATCGATTTTCTTAAAGCATTCGTTTCTTATAACTTATGCCCCTAACCTTTTAGGAGTGCCTGATGTGCGGATTTCAGTTTTTTCTCTCTCTTTCAACTAGAACAAAGTCAGGTTATCAGCACCGAACTTTTTGATTGTATGATTTCTCAAGTTTCTTCTATTTACTTTTTTGTTTGGTGAAAGAAGGGAATGTCAACTGAAGCTAGTGATTGACTTTTTTTTGAGAAGGTAACAAAAAGCTAGTGATTGACTTATGTTACCCTAAATAATGAATAGTATAACATCTTTTATGAACATGTTACACGTGGAGGGAATTTAGATTACAACATACTAACTCATTGCATGTATTTGCCGATGTAACATAGTTCTTCTGCCCGGCATTTTTTCTGACAAAAATAATAATTTTCTTAGAAAATGAAGAGTAAAAGGAGAACGAAAGTTGTCCTCAATAGACAACATTATAAGATGTAAATCAATTAAAGATCTAAAAAGAAGTGCGCACAGGCTTTTGGAGATTGGTTACTTCAAAAAACAGTCTTTTTGTCATGTCATTCAATGGCAAGAAACTCTCTTTCTCAATACATTCCTTTTTCATGAAATCTTTTGAGTTTTCAATATTTGAGAACTGATATAGACAAAATGGGATTTCTCCATTTGGGTTGGATGCATTCGTTCCTACTACATGATTGTAAGCGAGATCAGAAGATTGTCATTTGTGTGCGTTCTTTCTTTTTCTTTTTGATAACAAAAGTCATGGTTTTGTATTCTTACAGAAATTTCTATGCTCTCTCTCTTTTGATTTATGCTTTGGGATACTTGGTTCCCTAACTTTTCTGGGGGTTGTTTCTTTACTTATTTAGGTTTATGTGCTAAACCCAAAGGAGGACTTGCATGGTTTAGGCTATGATCCTTACAAACATGCTCCTGAGTTTAGAGGTACTTACTGTCTCAATATAGATAAAACACTAGCTGAGCTCTTACATAGTGTCAGACTAATTGTTTTGCTTATTTCAGAAAAGAAGAGGTCACGGATGTCTAAGAGTAGGGAAATGGGGCATCGAGAACCTCAAGTCTTGAAGGACAGCCTATTTGGTTTCAAATGTAAGATTTACTCCATGTGTTTTCAGATTTTAGGGTTGCTTTCCATATAGTACCTTTTATCTTCTTTCAAAGACTGCATTATCTATATAGGCTCTTTAGCTATTTGGGTTGATTTTATCAGCAGGAAGGGTTGCTCCTGGATTTGGTATTGGGGCACTTGAAGATCTTGATGTTGAAGATGAAGATGTGTATGCATCAGGTTTATGTCTTCTTCTTTTGGCTGCAAAATCAAGTTCGCAAAAGTAAACAAATAAAGTCAGGTTTTTATTGATAAGTACAAGAATCAGTAAATTAGTTTCAGGAATATGGACTATGGAAATTGCTCTGCTGCCTTCTTTTATTCATCTCTTATGAAGACAAGGCCATTTATTCGGTTGTGTCTATTCCTTTGTTTTGTTGCAGAAACTCTGGTGCAGCTTATGGTTATACCAAGCACCACCGCTGAGTTTATGCTCATTGATCTTTAATGAAATTCTTTATTAGTTATCAAAAAAGTTTATGCTCATTGACTGGCCCCAGGGAGGGGGGAGGGAGTAGTGGTTGGTGAACCAAAAGTTCGGGATAGGAATTTGAGGCTTAAAAAGTTTGAAATTCATATGTTATCAAAGGGGAATTTCATTGGTGCAAAATGCATAAGTAAGGTTTAATAGAAGTCCGTTTATAGGGGTAAAAAATGCACTCTGGTGCACTTTTCAAGTAAGTTTATTGAAGTCCCTTCCGTTCTCAAGCTTCTTTTGTATTTGCAAAATGTCTTTACTACCTTCTATTTTTCTTTCCCCATTTGTACTTATCAAGAAAGAAGTAGTGTTTATAAGTTAGAGATTATAGCTTCGTTTTGCCATCCTGGATTTGCAGTACTTTTGTTCCATCTCTAAGTAGACTTTTCCTGAATACAGTCAAGTGCTGTCCTGCATGCTCGTTTGGTCCAATTTGCAGTGGAAACTGCAAAGTATAAACACTATTTTTCTATCTTCTCATGTCGGGTGATCTTGTAACTTTGCGTTAATTATGTCTTTATTCGCACCCCTCCAGCTCGTAATAGTGCAACGTGGTTGTGCATGAAGGTTTCTTATCTTGGCTATAATTTCTTAACAGGTTATGACTTCGAAGAGACTTATGTCGAGGAAGTTGAAGAGCCTTCAAGACCAAAGGTGGAGAATCTGAAACTGTTGGACAGGAAGGCGCATGATGTTTTACCTGGTTTTAGTGCTGCTTCAAAGTCCGATTATCAGCTGGAAAGGTATTCTCATGACACTTCATTCTTTTATCCGAAGAAAGTCAAGCTGTTTGTATCTTCTCCACCTTTAATTATCTCATTGCGCCCGCTTGACCGCAGTTCAATCTAGAAGATAAAGAAAATCAGATGGTGTATAGAATGTTGAAGCATGCCATTTTATTTTTCCTTGGATGGATGAAGGATATGTTTTTGAGCAGAGTATCTGCATCTGTGGGTGCACCCAGATGGAGTAACAAGGAAAACAGCCAATATGTCACTATTGAAGTAAATAAAAAGCTTTTGTATTACAGTAACTGGAATAATATTTGGACTTCTTTTGTACACTTAATGTCTATTATGCATGGCCCTACATGTTCAAATTACTCTCTATAGCTATACCCCATGTTTTCTATCTGGGTTTGTCCATTTTAGTACCAGACTATGCAGATAAACAAGCCGTGTCTTGGTCATCCACTGGACAAATATACCTTTCATAATTTACAACTTCCCTTTTTTTTTTATTAGAATGAGATTTCGAAGGAATGTTTTGTACGCCATTCGTTGGCTGCAATAGAGCTAACAAACCGAAGGTAGATATTAAGTTGAGAGAGCTGGTGACATGATAAAGGCCAGATGTTTTTATCTCCTAACTGTGGGACTTCAGTTTCAGCACCCACAGAAGGTAATGCCTAGAGGAGAGTTATCATCCGTTGATAAGTCTTTATCCAAAAAAAGAAGAGAAAAATGAAAAAATACATTGATAAAGAAATTTAATAGCAAAATTCCTAAGACCATTTTTGGTTCTTCCACAACAATTTTTAGCTCTCTGCAATAATGGTCGTCACTTTGCTTTGTTGTGGTCATGAAGGATTTACTGACTCCTTTATCCGTTTTTTTTTGTTTCCTCATATATTCTACAGCTGCTATTTCTCTAGATGCGATCAAGAAATTAAGTTATTTAAGTTGTATGGTTGCATACTTGCATATGATAGAAACATTGTCAACTTTTTTTTTCTTAACTCTTAACTCAAATTTATTCACCAATATCAACAGATTTGATCCTCCAGTGATTCCACAGAATTTTGTTCCCCATCATAAGTTTGCAGCTCCGCTTGACTTTGATTACAAGACTACCAATCTCCCTCCCCCTGATGTTCCATCTCCGGAGGATAATAATCTTAGAATCTTGATTGAAGGGTTGGCTACATTAGTAGCTCGTTCCGGTAAATTACTTGAGGACATTTCTAGAGAAAAAAATCAGTTCAACCCTCTATTTAGCTTCCTGAATGGAGGAACGGGTCATGACTATTATGCAAGGAAACTTTGGGAGGAGAGACAGAAACGTAATGATCAAGGCAAGCAACAGGTGTATGCAAAAATGTCTCGGAATGTGCAGAAGATGACCGCAGAAAGCCGTGGTCAGATATTAGGAGAAAAGCCTATCGAAAGAAGTTCGAAAGACGCAAATACTGCTGGTACATCTGCTGATGCGATCAATTTCCCATCCAATCTTTCAGATACATTTACTAAACCTGCTTCAGTTGTAAGTAGTTCACTACGGGATAGCTTTAGTGTAGCTTGATACTCATTTTCGGCTGAATAAATCTTTGGTTGTTTCACGAACTATCTTGGCACCATTTTAAGTCAACTTCGGTAGGTGTCGGTCATGGTAGTGTCTTACTGTTTGTCTTTTCTGGTGTCCAAGACAAAGGTTGGTATACTTGGGAGCCAGGTTCCTTTTTTTTTAAAACTTAATTTTTGGCCTCGACTTTTAAGTTTAAAAATGTCATCGTATGTATAGTGATCATCAAAGTTGGCTACTTTTAGTTGAAAAGTTGTCTCGTTTATGTAGCAAGCTGTATTCAGATTTAGTGCTGAGTAACTAGTAGATTAGTGTTTAAGACCTCAAAACTGAAAAGTGCATTTGAGGTTAGAAAGGCATGCATGGGTTAGTTTTGCCACAGCGTACACTGGAATTTGTTTTGGTGATTGCTGATTCTGAACTTCCTTTCTGCAGACTGAACTTCCTGAAGCTGCAAAGCCTTTCCGAGATGATCCTGCTAAGCAAGAAAGGTTCGAGCAGTTTCTGAAGGAAAAATACCACGGAGGTCTTCGCCCTAAAGATGGTAGTGGAGCAAGTAATATGTCAGAAGCTGCCCGTGCTCGTGAAAGGTTAGAATTTGAGTCTGTAGCCGAGGCAGTAAATAAAGGAAAATGGGGAAAAGAAAGTGTTCCTCCTAATGAGTTTTTCTCAAGTACATTAGCTACTGCAGGATTGCAATTCACTTCTGGGGCTGAGGTACCTACATTATCCAACTTCTGAGTGAATGGTTTGAAGTTGGCAGTTTATCCTGATTTCAACTGCTGTCTGTTGCAGCTACCTAAATTTGGTAAAGATGATGGTTTAGCGGCAGCAAAAATGTACCCAAAACGGGAGAAATTCCAGTGGCGACCTTCACCTCTTCTTTGCAAGCGCTTTGATCTTAATGACCCTTTTATGGGCAAGGTACCAACAATTACTGTATATTTCATGATTGTTATGTGTCAATCTGTCAAACTCCACCCCTGTACTTTGGCTGGGCACTGCTATCTCCTGAAGAAATTGCAGTTGTTGAAGTCATCAACTTTTTCTTTTTATGAAAGTTCAGTTAGGCTTCCTGTGTTTGGTAACTGTGGTGTCCGGGACGATTAATATCCACAGGGTACCTGATACCTTCCACTAACACATGTACCTACTAATTCACTAAGAGTTAAGCACATCTTCTCGCTAGCAGTTAGGTTGGTTCTGGTAGATGAGAGGACAGTTGACAGATGATTGTGATACAGGTTGTTTTCCTTTTTTATTTTTATTTATTTACTGTAATTGATTGTCGCAGTAAACATTCTTGAGTGTAGGAATTATCTGAATTTCTTGTCTAAGTGATGGAATTTAATGGATCTGATATATTTAGGCTTTTGCTTGTGATGTAGGCTGTAATTATAACTTGGAAAGATAAAGGGTCTACTTGTTATCCGCGGATACCTAGTTGCCTCCTAGTAAAATTATTCCTTTTTGATGGATATGGCAAGATTCAAGGGAGTCAAGTTTCCAGGGAGAATTTACCTTATTTGTATGTGGCCTTTTTTAATCTTGTAACTTTTTCTTCAGCTCTCGAAAATTAGAAGTCCCTTTTTATTTATCAATTAAAAAAGGTCATTGCTATATTTGCATTCAACACCTCTTAAATTTTCTGTTCTGGAAGTTGATTTAGGCTTTGTTTGACATAAGAATGTCTTTTACCAAGACTGAAGAAAGGGATGGAAAATACAAGATTACGTTGAATCTCATCTAAGAAGAGCAAAATAAAATACAAAATAAAAAAACTCCTTTGTCATCAGACAGTGGTCTACCACTCACTGTTCTGGTGATCTTTCCAGTCACTCTCTCACCATCGACCATTCCTGCTATTCTTTTGGCAGATCTTCCTGCCTTTGTCTGACAACTTTTCTAGCAGCTTTTTTGAAATACTGGCTACCCTGTTATTCTCTCAAGCGTTTAATTTATTGCGCTTGCAGAATGAGCAAACTCAATTTGGTATCCCGCCTTGAGGTTGAGGGGCATCTTACAATGTTAAGATTAGTGTGAGCGTGTTAGCTTGTTAAGTGATAGTGTTAAAATGTTAGAAGTGTTAAGTTTTTAAATTAGATATTGTCCTTTTTCGGCATATTGTTTAGATATATATAAATAAGTGAGTTGTAATTATCTAATTCTGAAGTCTTTCAGTACATCTTTATCTAATTCTTTTGTGTTATATCATCAAAGTTGACTTGAGTTCTATCTTGTATTATGCAGCCACCCCCAGCTCCACGCTCGAGGAGCAAATTGGACTCACTTGTATTTTTGCCTGATTCTGTTAAAGCTGCAAAGCTTGAAGATGATTTATCTGGGGATAGGTGCGAATCCTCTTTCCGACTCCAGGAAGGCCGTAAAGAAGGAAAAGAAATGGTTGACCAGGAAATTGAGGTTGAGGCAGAACCAGAAAATATTGAAAGGCCTGTTGATTTGTACAAGGTATTTAGTCTTCTTGTCCAAATCAGTTGTTAAAGTATTCTGTAGTTCCTTATTGAAAGGAGAGTATTCTTGCTGAGTTCTCTCTTATTTGGGATATCCACAATACTGATTTTGCTATTGGGACAACGATAATATATCTGCGATAAGCTGGTTCTAGTTGCTCCTTGATGAGGCGGTATATCAGATGTATGTGATGGATAGTAACCTCGAGGTTACAAACACGAGGTTAGAAACTAGTGTTTTTAGATTAGGTTAGAAAAAACTAGTGCTTTTGATTACTTGGTGTTTTTAGGGAGGTCAAAAGGGATAGGTGGTACTTTTAGGGAGGTTAAAAGGGATAGAAGTGTGGAATGTTTCTTCTCTCATTTTTCTTTGATTGATGAAGTGTTCGGATGGGTTATTTTCTTCCCCATTTCTAGTTTCACGAATGGGTGAGTGGAGGGTTCTATTGCTTTCTGATTGGGGCTATTGTTCTCAGGAATTCCTCCCTGCTTTGTGGATCAAGTTGGAAAATCTCATGAACTTAGCTAATGCTAGGATTAGTTGGTTCAGTTTCCTAGTGCATTTCCCTGAAGAAGGATTTTTTGCTGATATTGATTGTTTTAAAAAGTAGTTCAGTTTTCAACTGCATTACTATTGTTTCTAGCAGATATGTTTTTTCTTCATTTTTTTCCCTTTTTTTGTTCCCTGTTGTTGGAGTGCGATGGGGTTGGGTTTTCTTAGCGTTTTTACGATCAATCTGCTAATGAGCGAGTAGTGTGAATTCAATTATCTAATGTGCTTTGTTCCCTGGTGTGTGGTGGGATGGGGTTGGGTGCTTTCTTAGAGATTGTAAGATCAATCTGCTGTTGAGCAAGTAGTATGAATTGATTTTCCTAATGTGCTTTGTCTCCTTTGCATAAACTTACAGCCTATCGTATTGTTCAATATTCATCTGTAGGCTATATTCTCTGATGATTCAGATGATGAAGCAGAAACTAGCAATCAGAATGTTGCAGAGGATCCTCAAAAGAAGGTTGAAACTGCTAATACAACTTTAAATCGCTTAATAGCTGGTGACTTCTTAGAATCATTGGGCAAAGAACTAGGTTTGGAGGTTCCTGTCGATATGCCTTTCCCAGAAAACAAAACCAGTAACCCAGCAAAAAAGGATGCCGTTCCGGTAGATCTGGGAGCAAAGAGCATTAACCAATCTGGTAATGGTACATCATCCACTTCCCACACTGTTGATGTGGATTTTTTAGATCCAGTTTTGGCAGTAGGAAATAGCAATCAGAACATCTCGCGAGAATGTAGATCTGGTAGAGAAGGAAATATAGATATTAACTCTCAGAGAAATAGGCGCGGAGGAACTGGAACTGGAACTGGAACTGAAAGATACAGGGATGATGTTGAAAAATATAGGTTTGAAAAGGAAACTCAAGCACATGTATACGCAAAAGCTAAAGGAGATCAGCACCACAATAAGAGTAGCGGTTCGTCAGAAGATGAAATTGATAGAAAGCGCAGGCGGGCTCACAGAAGCAGCAGTCCAGATGGGGTTGCCTCTTCTCGTTCTTCCGAAGATTATAAAGACCGTCATCGTTCAAGGTCACGAAAGAAAAAATCATCTCAGGAAAAGAGCAGTAGAAGCCACTCAAAGCACCATAAACATAGAAGGAGAGACTCTCGGAGTCCTAGTAGACATTCTCGTCACGGTGGTTCAGAAAAAGAACGTAGAGAAGGTAAGAGAGAGAAGCGTAGATACAGGGACTGAAAGATTTCTATTATCTGACCAATTGAAATGGAGCTAAGGAATTACTTTAATTCATTGCTGAATGAATCTCTACGATACTCCAGATAAATGGTTTATTTCTACTGGATCAGTTCATGTTACTTGGATTTACTGCTTTGTGCCCATTTGAGCGCTATGCAGAGAGCTCGTGCTCTTTGGTCAATCAATGGGCGCGTAGACAGGATGCTGAAGATCTCAGTAGGAAAATCCTTTTGACTTGCAAGAAATGATCTTCATTCGGTCTGTTCTGGCTCATCTCATCTATCGAGCTTTTGGTTGGACACAGTTGTATAATTGTAGGGTTGGTCTGAATATTTGTTTCATGCTTTAAAGACTTATTTAATGGTAAAGCCGACCAGCTATATTTCTTTCTGGGGTCTTGGTTTGTACATTCTATGTTGTATGTGATTCCCTTTTTTACTATATGAGCAAATGGATTTCTCTATCTATTCTGCTTCAATTTTTCGACACTCTTTTTCCTTTTCATCTTTCTTTTCTTCTTAGGAAGTTGTCCTGAAATGGCAAATGTAAACTTGGGAAGGGCATCACAAACGGTTTTATTCTTGTCGGACGTTTAGCTTGTTAAACTTCCGAAAGAGTAATTGATTCCATATCAAGCTGAAAGTATATTACCTTACATTGGTGAGATGCTTTTACTTTTTAGGCAAATAAGCTAGTTGCATTTACAGTTCGACGAACTGTGGAAATAATTCCTGTTACCTCGCCTACAGGCAAACTACTTGACCTTAAGGCTGGAGTCAACTGTACCCACAAAACTCCGTTGTATTTTTGCTAATAGTCTTTCTAATTTGACAATCTGTCACCATTCTTATTTTAATATATTCACTTGCTGTTCCCTGTATTCCTATTTGGTTGGTTATGCTTTCTGACAAGGGAATGCTTTAGCCAACTGGCGGACAATTTTACTTGAAAAACACTCTGCATGTCATAGCCACAATGGTTCCACTGGATTAACTAATCAATACGCACCAAACTGCATTAATGTCTACATAACATCGTCTTTCCTTTCTGTTGAGGGAGGAAAAAGAGAAGAAACCAGGGGATAGGGAATTAGTCTTGATCTACATGAATCTTACCAACTAGGAATAGTAAAATTTCAAATAACAGAAAGCCTAACAATATCCCATCAATCGACTCAAAACAGCCCAAAAATATTCACAAGTTAAGATGGTTGATACCAAGACAATTATCCTATTTCGTACATTTAGCTGATTGATACAAATACCAAACCATCAAAGCATCGCCATTGTTATGAAATAGGTATGCCAAGAAATTCAGCAGCAGACCTAGCCATAACAGTTGCAAATTCATTAAAACTAATAACACCATCTCCATCAACATCAGCCTCTTTAATCATCTCAGTCAGTTCCCGATACGTCAAGGGTTGTCCCATTTTAGCCATTGATCCAGCCAACTCCGCCAACGTAATATAACCATTGCCATCTCGATCAAACGAACGGAAAACTTCCAAAAGCTGTCCCTGGTTTTCCAATATTTCTCCATTAATTAAATCTGGCATAATGGCATTGACAAGTTCATCAAATTCCACAGCTCCATTTCCATTAGAATCCATGTTGGCTAAAAGAACATGAATTTGATCCCCAGATGGTTTTATCCCCAACGAACGTAATAGTGCAGCCAGTTCTAAATGTGTGAGACTACCATCATCGTCCATGTCAAATCTTGAAAATATGTCTCTTAATTGATCAACTTGAAGAATTGACATAATTTGATTTCTTCCTTTTCCCCCCTCTAATAATAATGGCTTGATCATTTCCATATTTTTTGGTAGGAGTATAGAATGAGAAACGGAAAAAGAGGACACGAAAATGGAAAAGAGATAAAAATAGGAAGAGAAAATTGGTGGTGATGAGAGGAGATTGTGCAGTGTTAAAGAGAGGTGAGTTCAGTCAAGGCCGTAGAGTTGGTCAGTTAGAATTGGAAGGCAATATATGGTTTCCATGTTATGATTATTTTGTATTAAAGAATTGGGCGTCGGTGGATTTTATTTAATTTATTTTTAGCCTAAAGTTGGAGGGGTGAAGTTCAATGTATCATTCAGGAGAACGTTCCTAGTTCAGTCCTTAAAGAAAATAAAAAAGTGGACAAAAATTGAAAGAACCGTTCGTATGCCAGTTCTTTGAATTTTCCTAAAGTCAATTGTGTCCATGAGGACTGAGGTGGCCTGTTTCGCTACTGGACTTAATTTTGTGCTCACCATTTTAGCATGCTACTAAAAGCTGGTTGCAGGTTAGTAATTAATTGATGCTAATAAGAAAATTTACCAGTAATTGTCATGTAATATCTGATAGTGTAAATACCTTTTACACCATCAATGAATAGAATTTACGCTCAAACATAAAGTACACCATAACCTTTTTCTAATTTTGAGATCATATATATACTTTAATACGAATTTACAAGCTTAAAATGTATCTTCTATCTTTCGATGAGAAAAGCAACACATACCATGACGTAGCGATTGAATATTAAAATTATAAGACTCTCTAAATGATTACACAATGTGAGAGTAGAATTGCCATGTTTATTTAATAAGGTGTCAAAAAAAGTAAACACACAACTCTTACCCTTAATCTGATTATTAGTTCCAGAATCAGATTCCTCTGAGACGATCATGTGCCTGTCCCAACAAAGAACCAAACTGACGATGGTTACTTAATTTGAGAATAATGTTTCCGTCATTGGTGAGAAATTTAGGGCGGTAACTAGGACAACTCTTGCGGCTGATGGAGTAGATGATCCAACAATAATTAAAATGATTTTTACTTAGAAAGAGTAAACTAATCTTACCCTTAATCAACTTTTTGTTTAGAATTCGATATTTGTTAGTTTATTTAGTTCATATTTGATTAGGATTCGTAGCCAAATTTATATAGGAATGGGTTTTCCAACATATGGTACTGACTTTGTGGGAGTATTTTTAAAATTTTAAATAGCCATGTGTTCTTTTAATTTTACAAGTGGCTATAAATATCTATCATGTGACCTTTTGCACGAAGATATATGGCCAAATGGCTAAGCTATAAACAAGTGGCAGATGAGACATAACACTTGTTTTTTTGCATGGAAAGTTTTTGACAAGTAGATGAACGCTTGTCATTTTTTTACACAATTCTTACAACTATAAATACCCACTTCCTATACCATCCGAAGGCACCAATAAATATTTTGTTCTCTCATGATTGCTAATGATTAATAATCATCACTATAAGCCTTCTCATTGTCAATTACACTTAGCCTTTTGTGTGTTCTAATTTCTTTTATAACATGTGTTTATTTCCTCATGCCAAACTTGCTGGATTTATTATTTAATTTTGTTGATTCCTGTATCCTCTAAATAAATAGAGATGGTCTTGTTTAATCCTGGGAAAATATTTTACATTACTGAAATAACTTCTTAGGACAGTGCCTAGCACGACTCAAGTCAGTTGGTGTATTTCCGTTCAAAATAATTTTATTGCAGTATTATTGTTATTTTTCCATGTCATTTCCCTACAATCTAAGAAACTATGACAAGTAATACTTGATGTTTGGCTTAAGGTATATATATATATATATATATATCGCCTCATGTCTTACTTTTGCTTCGTGAAATTAGGATGTAAAATGTGTTGATTTATATTAATTTGAGGTGTTTTTATGTGTAGGAATGATCCGGGAGCAATCGGGGGCGAAATGTGCGAAGTTAGAGCCAAAACAGACGAAAACAGGAAAATTGGACATTGCAGCGCCATAGGCAGAGCCCTGAGCTACCTGTGGCGCCAGGACCAGTAGGTGAAAAGCCACAACGCCAGGGACAGCGCCTAGCGCTGGGCTGGGCGCCGGTGGCATGAATCTTGTCCAAATTCGCCCGGGACACGGTTATTTCGGCCTAGAACTACCCAACACGTTTAAAAGCAAGACTAAACTTATTTGTGAAGGGGAGGACGCCACTTTTGAGGGAGAATACACACGAGAAACATTCGGAAGCGAAGAGATCTCATTTTTCTTCATCTTTTCTTAGTATTTTCAGTTATTCAACACTTGTGAAATTGTTTGCTATTATCATGAGTGGCTAAAAACCCATTGTTCCGGGATTGTGATTTAGCCATGGATATTGTTATTTAACGTTAGCTTAACCTTGATTACAATTCACTAATATATGATTGTTTCTTCAATTCTGTGATTAATTGCCTAATTGCCTGGTCGTCAGTTAGGTTCTATTTACTATCTATGATATGCTTGGGAAAGCCGTGTATAGATTAGAAAAGAATTGAAGAGAGCGCGATCGTAACTGTTAGGGGACGAATTTGTGGTTAGGATAGGAATATACCTAGTCACCGAGCTTAATTAAATATCATAATTTTAATGCGTTCTTAATATATTGATTTCATAGGAATATAAGCGTTAATCTATTTTGAATAGGCGAGTAGTACTTCGGGAGAAGGCTATGAGAGCAGTTATCGATTAATTAGCAACCAAGAGTGAATTATATGAAAGAGAGAGTTAACTAGAATACAATATGATTGGTGAATCGATCACAACCCTGAAATATTTGTCTCTACTGAATACACAAAAATCAACTTGTTACCTGATAATTTAGTTATTACTTATAATTATAGTTTAGTATAATCATATTCTTAAACTTGATTTCTGATTGACTGAATAACAATTTTAGTAAATTTAGTGGGTAGTTAATACAGGTCTCTGTTGGTTCAACACTCGACTTATCATTTTATTACTTGTACGACCACGTATACTTGCGGGTGCGTTTGGGAGCAACAAGTTTTTGGCGCCAGGGACAACACCTACGCTGGGCTGGGCGCCTGTGGCGTGAATCTTGTCCAAATTTTCCAGGAAAACGGTTATTTCGGTCCTAGACCTACCCAACACGTATAGCAAGACTAAACTTATTTGTGAAGGGGAGGACGCCACTTTTGAGTGGGAATACACACGAGAAACATTCGGAAGTGAAGAGATCTCAATTTTCTTCATCTTTTTTGTCACGCCCCGAACCTAGAGGGCGAGACCGGCATCCGGTGCCTCACCGAACCTGGGGTACCAACTTGCGACTAAGGAACTCTGAACATGTGATGTCACACTTTGGCCATGGGCCACATTGCAAGACAACTGCGTATGCTGACTAAATATCAATATAAAGCTGGGCCGACTAGGCCTTCATAACTATTACAGCTGGCAAACCAATAAATATACATAAAAGGCCTACCAGCCCAACATACTGCACTAACTGATATGATATGTCTACAAGTCTCTACTGATAGATATACTGTGATCGGAACAGGGCCACAATATATATATATATATATAAGGGTATGGAGCTTACCGATCAAGCTGAACTCGGGCAACACCTAATGAGGAGGTCTACCCGTCTGTCTGTCTGAACCTGCACGCATGAAATGGAGCGCCCCTAGAAAAGAAATGTCAGTACGAAATAATGTACCGAGTATGTAAGGCAATATACTGAAAGCTGAACTGAACTGATAATATAGCAACTGAAAGCAACTGGAAGTCAAAGATAATCTGAAGATATACTTACCTGCTGATATTGACTCAACTTTCTCAATATATTAAGTAAAATAGTTGTCCGGCCCTATAAGGCTCAGTATATATATATAACTGCTCTGCCATAGTAGGCTCGCTCATAGGCGCTCGGCCATACTAGGCCCTGTATCTCGACCAACTGGCTCGCTCATAGGCGCTCGACCACAGTAGACTCGGTATATAACTTACCATCTGATTTGAGATTGCCTAATAGAAGCCTGCCCATCGATTATAGCTCGATGGTAATGAAAATACTGTAATACTGTATATATATAAACTCTCAGCTCTCTTGACTGGAAAAAGGAAATACTCAAATTAATATGAAGTCCTTATAAAGAGAATATTGTAACTTACAAAACTAGAAAAATATACGTAAATTTCGGAATATGATTTTTTCTTTATGCTTCGTTATCAAACTCGTGTAATTACGAGACCATGCCAAAATGAAAGAAGGGCTTAGTATTAATATACCTGGACTGATTCTCTTGACAATTCCTCTAACACACGTCTTTTGGGACGGAATACATAATGGCGGATTGAGGTAGGAAAAAATCCGTATAACATTCTTGAGAAAGATTGCACCGTACTCCCTTATAATCGCAAATGTCACGCTTCGAAGTTTTAGGTGACTTGATTAAGATCCACCGTCGCTTTGTAGATCTTAGCATCTCTCTTTAAAATTTATGAATAATGTTGCTAATAAAGAATGGATGTTCTCAACAAGAATGGAAAAATGAAATATAGCCGTACCACCCCTTTTTTGGTTTTCTTGATAGCTCTTCTTTTAACCAAATGAGATAAGGTTATTACTTTAAATGTAGCCACCTTTGAAAGTGACTAAAGAGTCATCAAAGAGAGAGTATATTGCTGCCGCGTTAAAGTATCATAGGTTTGTCCAAAGATTTTAACTAATTATCCATCAATTTCCTAATCAATTTGTTAATTTTTCATTAACCAATAATTACCCAATTACCCACATAATTTAAGAATTATTTACACTTACTTAAAATACTACTCACTTTTCACATACCTTATACACCTTACTATCATGGCCATATGGTACCTTGTATGGTACTAGTCCATAAATACCAGGTATTTTGGCTCGAGCCGTATTTTATCCCAAAATATCAAATTTCGGCGAAATTCATTTTCTTCGATTTGCTTACCCTCTCACCTTCACGAATATATTCATCACTTGTTTGAAATAGCATAATACTTATAATCTCACAATAATCTCATTCCCGAACTTACGTCGATTACCTTACAACGAAACTTTAACATACGAAAATACGGAATGTAACATCTCATTTCCGAGCTTATCTCAATTTACCTATGGCGTACTTCCATGTACAAAAATATGGGGTGTAATATTTTCTTAGTATTTTCAATTATTCAACACTTATGAAATTTTTTGTTATTATCATGAGTGGCTAAAAACCCATTGTTCTGGGGTTGTAATTTAGCCATGAATATTGTTGTTTAACGTTAGCTTAACCTTGATTACAGTTATCCAATATATGATTGTTTCTTCAATTATGTGATTAATTGCTTAATTATCTGGCCATCAGTTAGGTTCTATTAACTATCTATGCTATGCTTGGGAAAGCATGTATAGATTAGAGAAGAATTGAAGAGAGCGCGATCTTAACTCTTAGGGGGGTGAATTTGTGGTTAGGATAGGAATATACCTAGTCACCGTGCTTAATTAAATATCGTAATTTTAATTTGCTCTTAATATATTGATTTCATAGGAATATAGGCGTTAATCTATTTTGAATAGGTGAGTAGTACTTCGGGAGAAGGCTATGAGAGCAATTATCGATTAATTAGCAACCATGAGTGAATTTTATGAAAGAGAGAGTTAACTAGAACACAATATGATTGGTGAATCGATCACAACCCTGGAATATTTGTCTCTACTGAATACACAAAAATCAACTTGTTACTTGATAATTTAGTTATTACTTAGAATTATAGTTTAGTATAATCATATTCTTAAACTTGATTTTGGATTGACTGAATAACAATTTTAGTAAATTAAGTGGGTAGTTGATACAAGTATCTGTGAGTTAGACACTCGATTTATCATTTTATTACTTGTACGATCACGTATACTTGCGTGTGCGTTTGGGAGCAACAAATTTTTTGGCGCCGTTGTCGAGGACTTGAATATTGACTACTTTCTAGTTTTTGCTTTAATTGTTTATTTCGTATACTCTAACATTACTTGATTGTTGCTATGATCTCAGGAACATTGATTGAATGCGTAGGCTCAGAAGCCAGGACAAACTCAACAGCTTTGACCCCGAACCTGAGAGAACATTTCATAGGAGGTTGAGAGAAGCAAGGGATACAAATAATCTCCAAGAACTCATTCAATTCCTTGTGAACATGGCAGAGGAGCAACACATGGCTGTTTAGGAGGTGGCGATGCCAAGCATTACTAATGTCACCTCCAGCATCGTGAAGCCCAGAATCACTGGGCACTTTGAGCTGAAACAGAGCATATCCAGTTACTTCATGTAAATGGACAGTTTATGGGTCTTCCACACCAGGATCCATAACAACATATACTGAACTTCTTGTATATTAGTGATACCTATATCACTAACAGGGTCACTCCAGACTATGTCTCCCTGTTTTTTGTTCCATTCTCAAGTCCCTGAACTTATGAAGTCTTGTTTTGGTAGTGGACCAATTCGTGATCAGTGATTCACCGGCCACTAGATCCAGGAATCCCACCGCCCTGACTAAGGTTTTAAAAGATTCCCGGGGGGTGGGTCTAGAATAGATTCCCCAACGGGTCCTGACTGTTGTCACTAGAACGGACCACAAAAACAACATCTTTCTAGCCCCCCTAAAGGAAGTATTCATCTTAGATTCAATCCTATTCGAGAATCAAACGTCGAAACATCTAGAAGGGTTGGCGACCTGAAGTCGTGTAAACTAGAAATGAATTAACAAATATGAAGCAAGACCTACTCCCTCCCATCCCAGGAATAATTAAAGAGAGTTATCTAAAAACCCTTATCTCATTGGTCGTTACATTTCAGGCCAGTTCCAGCTAGCTCGTCTCTGTCTGATAGTTTAAGCCTTGGCCCACCAGCTTCTTTTCAATCCAGGAGCTGCATGATAAGAAAGATCTCGATCTCGGCTAGCTTCAGTTAGTTAAATAGACAAGGAAAGTCATACTGCATAGTCAGTCCACAAAAGAATTTCTGTCGAATGACTTTTGTCAATTCCCATTCATCGTTGGGATAAAGATAGTTGTTGAGGAAGCATCTGATTTCTAACTACGAGTCCATTTTCAAGATAACTGACCTTTCCAATCCCTCTTAGCTCCCGACCTAATGGAAATTCTAGTTCTTATTCACTAGAAATGCTTCCTTTACTTCCGCAGGTAATGGAAATGTTGAAGTTTGGGCTTGTGTTTTTCTGTCTTCTCTGCCTTTCCCACTCCACCTTATTTGCTCGAGGGAGGATACAATTGTCCAAGCTGAAGTCCCATTCAATTCATATAATTTCGCCGACTACCCTCTTACTCGCAGGCCTACCAACTAAAATGAGGACAGTCAGACTAACCCCAAAAAACAACTCTCACTCGAGAAAGCGGCCCCGTTTCTGCCTTTCTTGCTTGATTCGTCTTTCATCTCAGTGTCTTATCCGGATTGAATGTATACTATCCCCCTATCGGACTAAGGGTTTTGATCGAATATTCCTCTCTCTACCTGAATTCAATCAGTAAGAAAAGAAATATTACATAAAGAGTGAAATTCCATAAAACATGTTCCACATGGCACCTGTTCAATAAATCAAGACAAAGCGATTGAGCCATGGTTGGATCTTGGGGAAGGAAGGAGAGTGATTGGCATGAAGTAGGGCAGAAAGAAGGGATTCAAGTTCTCTTTTAAAATTATCGGATTTGCTGCTTGCCTTCCTCACCTTGATCTGTCTAGTTCTATTTTGACTAATCCGAATCTATGTACTGAGTAAAAGCGAAATATATTATCTCAATTCTTGGCATAGGGAAGCCCCATGACCGACCGAACCGAGGCTGGGGTAGATAGAGAAAGAGAAGATTTATTGAATGCTCTCAGGCATTTATTGAGGTAGTAAAATTTTATGTTTCAGAAGAATCTTTCTTGGTATTAAAGTCTTCAATCTGTGAGGAAGTAGCCCATTCTTCATCTACGCAAATCTTTGAACGGGCTCTTCGCCCCTCATCTTTTTGTCTAACGGTCTAGAAATCTCTCTCTACCTTCACAAAACTTCTCGCTCCCTTCTCGTAGTTTTGACTTGCTCTTAGGCTATCGTTGACCGGCTTCGCGAGACCATTTCGGTCTACACACATATGGCTAGATACGACGAGATAATCATCAAAGTTCGGGAATCTCAACTGGAATACCTCACTGCACCGGTACCGGTTATGAGCCACATTCAGCGAAGAGTTTCTAGTCTTTGTCCCCTTCCTTTACATGAAGGGAATGAATGACTTAATGGAAATGGAGTGGAATCCGGGATCCAAGTAGATTAGGTTAAGGCAAGTATGAGTTCAACCCTTTTCTGGATAGAGGATAGTCTAGGCCGATTCATAGATAGATCTCTCTCCATATAGATAGGTATCTCCGTGGATAGTGATAAAGATAGGGATCCATCTAGATCTTGAAACTCCATACCCTTCTTTCAGATCTAAAATCGAGGGGAGTCAATTCAGAGTCCTTAGAGCACCCCCCTAATCTGGTGCCTTTTCTCTAAAATAGAATCTTCTTGAACCCTGTCCGAATGAAGGGCTTCCTCTATCTTAAGCTCCGCTTGGAATTGGTTCTCAATTATTGCCTCATAAATATCTTCGAGAACTCTGCATAGTCAGTGTAGGGCATCATTCTACTCCTTTTCTTCTTCCTCAAGAGCTTGAAAATGGGCTCGCAAAAGGGAGTGAACTATGCAATGAACCAACTGATATACTACCCAAGAATCCTCTTCTTTCTTTCCTTTCTCGGGGAATGAGTGCCTTATCTAACTACAAGAGTAGGGGAAGCAAGCACTTACTTTCTTTAAGACGCTAACTTCCACAACAACTAAGAATTATCTCAGGTTTTCTGTTATTGCGCTCCGAAAAGAAGGAGCAAAGGCGAAAAAGCTCAAGTGATTTTCCCTTGACTACTGTCAGGCCAGGGAAGATAACTACATAACCTAGGGAATACAACTCCATAAGAGCGAGAAAGTACGGGGATAGAAAGAATCACACGATTCCCTATCGTGATAGAAGCAACAATAGGATAAGAGTGCACATGTTCACAACATCTATAAAAATGCCCTTTCTCCTTTTCTAAATAAGGTAAGCTTTGAAGTCGTAGCTTGCTGGTTTTTCCATCATCCAATCCATAACAAATCGAATGAAACCTGGCGAAAAAGAAGTGAACACTTTGCTGAGGAACGAAGCTTCATGTTTGTTTTTCTTCAAACCCTTTTGAGAAACTTCACTTCATTTGTTCCAATGTGTAAGAACCTTGAAAGCAATAACTCCGCTAGGCTCACACTTTTCCCATTCTCTTTGTTGGGCGAAGCAAAGTGATGCTGAAGGTAAAACCAACCAACTCTATTACATCATGAAATGATTTGGCAATGAAATTTCTGGTAAGGTTCTTCCCTTCAGGAAAAACTACAAAGATCAAAAGTGAGATGGTTGCCTTCAAACAAAAAGTGGGAGAGTCTTTATACTCAGCTTGGGGAGAGGTTCAAGGGGCTACTCATAGACTGTCCTCATCACAATCAGACGAACGAAGTGTTAGCTCACACTTTCATAGAAGGGCTACATCTTAAGACAAAAATTATGGTAGACGCTGCAGCTAGATGTTAAGTGTTGGAGAAAAGCTTTGATGGGATATATGCATTATTGAACAAATTCTCCAAAATCAATCCGGGTTGGCAAGGAGAAATGGGCAGAAACACGGTAAAAAATTAGCAAGGGTTATCAGATTAGAGGTCATCTCGGCATTATCAGCGTAGATTTCTACACTAACCAACCAAGTCAATCAAATGACCATGGTTATTAACAAGCAACGAGATCAACTAGTGCAACAAGTTCATGTGTTTTGTGAAGTATGTGGAGAGGGTCACACGAGCGACGTATGTCCAGTTAATCCAGAGTCTGTTTGCTTTGTGGGTAATGCAAATAGGGGTCAGATGAATCAATATTAGGACACTTACAATCCCAACTGGAGGAACCACCCAAACTTCTCTTGGGGTGGAAACCAAGGTACTCAGAATCAATACCGACCTCAAGCACCTCAACAACAATATAGACCACCTCAGGCTGAATAACAAGCAAGTCCAACAAGCCACCTTGAGGAAATGATGAAGAAATTGATGGCTGATCAGCAAGCCCTCAATTAGAAATTGATGGCGGATCAACCAGCCCTCAATTAGAAGTTGATGGCTGATCAGCAAGCCTTCACTCAGAAATGAGAAATTTGGAGCACCAAGTGGGACAACTTGCCAGTGCACAAAATACCAGACCAGTTGGAGCTATTCCTAGTGATACTGAGCCTAATCCTAAAGCTCAAGTCAATGCGGTTACCTTGAGAAATGGAAGAGTATTAGAAGAAGTTCCAAAGAAAAAGAAGTATGCAGCTCGTCCTGAAAGAGAATTAGTTCCCAAGCCAGTTGAGGAGAATGAGAAAGAGAACAAAGGATCAGAGCCAGTAATTATGACAAGACCACCACCTCCTTTTCCACAAAGACTGCAGAAGCAAAAAGATGATGCTAAGTATAAGAAATTCTTATATATTGTGAGCAAAGTACGTGTGAATTTGCCTTTGGTGGAAATTTTGTAGGAAGTGCCTAAGTGTCACACCTCCTTTTTCCCGATAGGGGTGGGATAAGAGAGTTTTTCTAATTTAAGTGACATAAATCGAATTTGGGATTTATTTTCAGAGTCACCACTTAGATTTTTTACGGTGTTCCGAGACACCATTTATCTTTAATATCCCAAATCGAGGAAATTTTGACTCTGTTAAAAAACTCGGCGAACCAGAAGTCCTGGTAAGGAATTCTGTTAACCCGGGAGAAGGTGTTAGGCACTCCCGAATTCCGTGGTTAACAGAATTCCTTACCAGGACTTCTGTTAACCCGGGAGAAGGTGTTAGGCACTCCCGAATTCCGTGGTTAACAGAATTCCTTACCAGGACTTCTGTTAACCCGGGAGAAGGTGTTAGGCACTCCCGAATTCCGTGGTTAACAGAATTCCTTACCAGGACTTCTGTTAACCCGGGAGAAGGTGTTAGGCACTCCCGAATTCCGTGGTTAACAGAATTCCTTACCAGGACTTCTGTTAACCCGGGAGAAGGTGTTAGGCACTCCCGAATTCCGTGGTTCTAGCACGGTCGCTCAACTATTAATAATTGGCCTAATTATCTGATTAATTACGTGTTTTAAACCTATTGTGCATTTTAAAACCTTTTGAACCGATTTTAATATTTATGAAATTGTTGTGAAACAAATCACGATGGAGTACACTTGTCATTTTTGGACATGTTGCAAATCGCGCCACATGAAATGCACCCGCGATTTAACACATGTTTATTTTAATTATTATTTGAAGTTCTTGTCGGGTCAGATAAAATGCAAACCCGAATGGAAATTACGTATCACGATTATGCCAAGGGAACCGTACCCATGGTCGTGATGATTTAATTAGTCTTCTAAATCAGACTATTATTTTTCATGAGTTATTTGTTGTCCTAAGTTTTTTGTAATATTATCTTAAGAGTCAACGGGATATTGGACTACAAAATATAGGTTTATTCAAGGTCTTCTAAAACTAAGTTTGTCACAGATCCAGAATAAGGGTATGGGCTGCCTAAAAGTTTTAGTGGCCCAATTTTCGTGCTAGGCATACTGGGCCAGTCACGTTTTAGCCATTGTTAAGAGAAAAATGTAAACGGTCCAGCTAAACAAAAACATTACATAAAGGAATCAAAGTGTGCAAAAATAAAAACGTGATTCAATTGAACATGGTTCGAATTATAGTCCTAAATGACAGTAAGAAAATACATCCAAAAAGCTTGAACATTTTTCTTCTTAATTAACATAAAAAAAGCTGTATTTGGTTAAAAGGTTGTACCAAACCTTACATAGGTCCAGTAAGGTAAGAATGACCCTAATTTAACTCAAAGACACGGGCTAACTGAGCCATATAGCTGCAGAGTCCAGTGGACTCCAAATAGATACACAACTTTAATGGGAGTTCAGGGATTTGGAAAATCAGAATAATTTCTATCAACTGTCTTAATAAAATAATTGTGGACTTTACACCCCAGGCCCAATGGCCAAGGGTCCAGACTTATTCAGGCTTATTGTGCCATCTTATAAGTCTGGCCCATCTCCTATATTCAATTTAAAAGAAATAAAATTCTTTGACATTTAAATAATAACAGTCCAGTCCATTACAATATTCCAGAGTGAAGGGGATATAATTGTTAAAACAAATATACAAGATTTTTTACATGGTTATTCGATTACAAAATTCTTCAATATACCTAAAAATCTGTATCTTGCGCTGAAACTAGAAAATCTTAAACTACTACTACTTTTAACTATAACCACAACAGCCTACTCGTTACTTTAGTTGTAGAGTCAACCACCTGCAGCTCCTTTTCTAACAACAAAACATACAAAAAATTATGTATTATTGGTCAGATTCACCTCCTTTAATGCTATTTTAAACATAAAACTGCTATATCATCATTTATAGTTTATAAAAATCTTGGACAGATCTAACAACACCCTCGTACTTAACAGAAACAAACAAAAGCATTTTCTATAAAAGAGTGGCTGAAAAACAAAATAAAAATTAACACCCATAGTTGAATCATGTAACTACACACAAATAAACATAAACATAAAAACAGATATTTAAACAAAGATTCTATTTAAGGTAAACACGGTTACATACCTTTAAAGAGAAAAACACCAGAAATATGACCAAATAAATGTCAGGAGCAGAAAGACTAGGAGCTCAAAAACAGCAAAAATAAACCAACAACAATAGCCCAGAACAAACCCAGAAATTCAGCCACAATGAACCTGTATTTTGAAGCAGAAAACTACAGCTAAAATGGACCAGTTCTTCCAGAAAATCAACAACTAAAAGACCAGTTTTTCCAGAAAATCATAGCCAAAACAAAACCAATTTTCAGAATGTTTTTGCATCCATTTTTTTTGGTATTTTTAGTATTCTTGTATCTTTCAGAGTAGTAATGTGTTTTTCAGGGAAGTATTCTGTCAGTGAGTGTCTAAAAACGTGTGTGTTCTTGTAAATTTTCAGAATGGATATCTCTCTCAATGTGTCTAATTTTCAGAATAGAGTAGTCTATATATAGGCTGCCTAGAGAGGGTATATTTTAGGAATATTTCTTATCTTAAAATCTGAAAATAGTACGGTACAACTGTCCTACTTATCCTATTTTCAGCATCTTTTGTAACAGCTAGGACAACTGTACCATTTCTAGAAAATTCTATTTTTACATCCTTTTTTATTCCTAAAATTTACTGTTTTTACCCAGAAAATTCTGATTTAATGCCTTTCTTATTTTATTTTGATATTTATCTTCATTCTATAAGTTTCTTAAGCTGTTACATCCAAGATTCTTCACCTAGAGTTCCTAAACTACCATGAAATCTGTAATTAACCCTTATTGTTCAGGGCTTTGGGCCATTGTTTGGCTAATATTGAGTTCCTAAAATTAGGCAACTCAAAACAGCCTATATTAGAACTATAAGTCCAATTAAATTGACTAAAGGGACCTAATTAGGCAACTGAATTCTTAATTAGCAAAATCAGTTATGAGGCTAAGTGTTCAACTATTTCTTAAAGCAATTCAACTAACCTTGAATACAACAGTCAAGATTAATTAATTAACAAAATTAAACCTAAATGACTATCAGGGCCTTAGCTAAGTAATTCATGTATGATGGACTAACAACCAGAGTTAATTAATTAATTAATCAGTAATTAAACTAAATAAATGTCCGTATAGTTCAAATAATCCAACAATAGAATTAATTGACTAATATGAATCAAAGATAACACCTAGGTAGCTATTTTAAGATATGAAACAGAAAAGAAATTAGGCGAGGAAAACTTAAGCTAATAATCAGAGCAGATTAACAAAATCATGAGTTAAACCTCAGCCATATGAATTCGAAATTAAACCACAATTAAGTACTTCATGTAATCCTAAACATGCATGATTAACTACAATTATAATTAATTAATAAAAATCAGTAATTAATCAGTTAACTATGAAACCCTAGGCTAACAACTCAAAATTAGTCAACAAAACTCAGGAATTATATGAAACAAACAGGAGAAACAAGACCAAGGAACATATATATGAAAACCTAATTAACAGTTCCCAATCAAACAATGAAACCAGAAATTAAAACCTAGGTCATTAATTTAGATAATCCTAAAACGTATGACTAAACTACAAGTGAAAATTGGTTAATAAACAGCTAATCGACTACTTCAGAGGAGAAAATAATCAAAGAAAACCTACACTAAGAATCAAAGTCACAACAAATCAGAAATTAGACCTAACAACATCTAAATGAGGAAATAAAGTCACGGGAAGTACCTAAATCTAGCCAGAAGAAGTTGGCCGGACTTGGTTGACCTCGCCGGAGTTTGGCCGGATTTCGGCAGGTTTGAAAATGAGTCAAACCTACATGAATCAATTGCTCTTGTCAAGAGCAATTGATTCATGTAGGTTTGAGCCATTAAATCCTTCGGATTCGTCCAGTGTAGATTTTTTAGGGTTTTTTCGATATGAAATTGCTTGATTTTGAGAGTTTTTTTTGGGAAAATAATGAGATATTAGGGGTGAGGAGAGTGAGAATATGGTCTGGTGAGATATTGGGTTAATTTGGAGTTGGTCCGCCGCCGGTAGGCGATTTCCGGTCGGCGGACCACGGTGTTGGACGGCGGGGTAAGAGAGAGATGGGGTAGACGAGCTGGGGTGTCGGGGGTGAGTTTTGAGGGTAGCGGGGTCCTGTTATGACATATATATAGTGAAGGGGTTGTGAGTTCCTAGCCGTTGGACCATTAAAGATCAACGTCTGGGATTTAATGAAGCAGAAAATGACGCTGTTTGGTTAAGTGGGGGTTTGGACCAGATGGGGTATTTGGGCTAGGTGTATTTTATACTTAGGAAGGGGATTTGTGCCTGGGTTTTAAAAGTGGCCCAGTCCGGTTTTAGCCCTTTAAAATTCATACTAATTCTAACCCAACTTAACTTAATCCTAATTAAAATCACTAAGGCATATTGATTAATTCTAACACAATTTAATTAGCCATAATTTAACTAATGAGTCAATTTTAAAAGTAAAATCATTAATTAATACTCATAATTACCTAAAGAACAAATTTTTGTAATTTCTTTCTAAAATGATTAAATTATGCAACTAAGTATTTCATTAAAACAAAAAACCTAATTATGCAAGATAATAAAAGTTTTCAAATATTTTTGTTATTTATTTATTTAATAAATTTTTAAAAGATAAATTATGATCATAAATGCAAATAATTCATAAACAAACACTGAAATTCACACAAAAAATCTAACTATGAATAATAAAATTAATTTGCTTATCAAATTTTGTAGGAGTATTTTAATAGGTGAAAAATTATATGCTCACACTAAGTATGCAAGGTATCTCAGAGATATTGTGGCAAACAAACAAAGACATACAGAGTTCAAAACAGTTGCACTTACTGAAGAGTGCAATGCAAGAGTTTAGAGTAAACTTCCTCCTAAGTTGAAGGATCCTGGGAGTTTCACAATTCCTTTGTCTCTTGGAAAACAAGATGTTGATAGATCCCTGTGTGATTTAGGGGCTAGTATAAATTTGATGCCATCTTCTGTGTTTAAGAAACTCGTATTGGGGGTGCTTAGACCTACTTACTACAATCACTTTACAGTTAGCAGATAGGTCACTAGCTATGCCAGAAGGAATTATTGAGGATGTGTTAGTTCGAGTGGGAAAGTTTCTTCTTCCTGCCGATTTTATTGTGCTTGATTACAAGGCAGATGAGGAAGTGCCCATTATTTTGGGATACCGTTCTTAGATATTGGTAGAGCGATTATTGATGTGAAAGCAGGGAAGTTAAAAATGAGAGTTGACGATGAGGAAATTACTTTTAATGTGCAAGCCACTTAAGCTCTCTAAGTATTATGAGGACTTGTACATGATTACTATGGTCGAAGCGAAGGGGATATAGCAGAGTCCTTATGTGAATTGTAGTGATCCAGATGGGAAAACTGAGTTAGAGGAGGCAATGTTGCAAGCTGAGTGTGTAAAGATGATTGAGAAAAGAGTCAGAGATGAAAGAAGAGACCTTCTGAGAGCGTGCAAAAATGCTAGATTTCATGGGAGAAAGAAGAAGAGAAAACACCCAGTCTGAGCAGAGTAACAGAGTCGTGCCATGACTATAAATAAGACGCTTGTTGGGAGGCAACCAACCTATATATATATATATTTTTTTTAAATTTTTTTTAGTGTCAAGTTTTGTGTTGTTTTTATTTTGCAGAGTAGGGGAATTCTGAGTACCCGAAGTTGAAGCTGAGGAGCATGTTTGAGCTTAAGCGTGGGGTCATCCCGACTCTAAAGATTGAGGATCATGTTCGAGCTAGGCCCGGGAGGGTCTCAGGGAGTATTTCTCACCCTTGTTTTTAATATTTTTCTCTGTGATCATGCATCGAGGACTATGCATAATATAAGTGTGGGGTGAGAAAACTACTTTCTGAAGTGTAATTGTATAAAACTAATTTTTAATTAGTTTTTTCTTTTAGAACTCATAATATACATAGTCTAGGTTCTCAAATAAATTAATTTTTTTTGAAAAAGCTCGAACATTTCCCGACGATGGACCTTTTGGACAACTTTCTTGAGGGATAAAGTCCGATTAAAAACACCAAAAAGATAATTTTTACTTTTTTAGGATAGCTAGGTAGTATCCCTTGGTTTTCTTTGGGCATCGGTTCTTCTCCAAGGGTGTAGCTAGACTAGGTACTTTAATTTTTTTAGGAGTAGTTAGGAAGAAACTAAGTGGATTTGAGATCTGCTGACGTGTATGGTGCTGGCACATTAGGCTATGACATACATTCTGTTTTCCCGTGTATTTTGTGAATTGTGAAGCCTAAGTAAAGTAAATAGCCTATTTTGTGACGCTTTAGCTCGATTGTTTGACTTGTATGCCACATAGTGCAATATTGCTTAAATTTCTCAATTATGTGTGCTTGCTTGACTTGAGAGTTGAACAGAACCGTCTTGATTGAGTCATGTGCAATGTGTGTGTGTGAGTATAAGTGATCTTTTATGCTAGCCTGTGTAGTCTAGAACTTTCCCCGTGTGTTAATCGAAGCGAAATTGTAAGTTGTGATAATCTAGGTGATGATGTAGGCGTTTTCTTTCTTGATCATAGATGTGCTTGTCTCATAAAAATAAAATTTTCTGTTGCTAGCCCCTTTGAGCCTATAGACCTTTTATTTGGCACCCACATCACAAGCCATACCCGTATTTCGTTCTTAATTTGAGATTGTTGAACCTTTACCTCCTAAGACACTTCGTCGCTAAAAGAAGTAAGGTTAGAGATTGGAGAGTAGTTTTTGAGTGGAACCATGGAAAGGTCCGTTGGTGCACTAAAGTTGAAATCAAAAGTCACTAGCCGATGAACCTTAATGTATGGAGTGTGTGTAGAAGAAAAATAAAAAAAAAGAAGAAGAAGAAAAAGAAAAGAAAAAAATGATAGTTAAAGTATGTATAAAAACACACACCTCCAATTCTTATTAAATTGTGCTAGTGGGAGTACATAAGTGCTTAATTGAAAAAAGGGCTATATTGTATATGGTTTGTGTGAATGAATAGTTTGAGAAGAATATGTGTTTGAATTGTGAGTGTAGTGTATTAAAGCGCTTAGGAGGGTTAGTCACTATTCCTAAATGTATCATACCCGTCCCTTAGCCTGTATTACAACCTTAAAGTCCTAATTCATCCTAGATTTGGCTTGCTTAGATTAGTAGAGACATACACTATGGGCAAGCCTATGGTATGACCAAGGGATGCATATGGATTCTTTGCGAGAGTGAGCAAAATTTGTTCAATGGTGTGATTTCCTTAATTTATATTCAAAGGCATATTTGAATGTGTGGACTAGTCTATATTCTCCCTTTTTTTTTTGGTGAAGGCACATGATCTCATGAATGATTGGTAATGTTGTAAACTTTCTTGTTGGGTAAGTGCGTGAGTTGAGAGAGCTTAGTGATTACAAGTTCGTTTTTGAGGTTGAGCGGTTGCAAATAGATTGTTGAAATTGATTGAATTGAAATGTTATACTTGGGGATGTTTAAAAAGGGAAGAATGTGAATTTTTTGTATGTTCATGCTTGATCGCCGGTATTGATCATAGTCAAGGGTAGAGTGTGTAGTTAAAAGTTAAAGTGCTCCTCTAGAGTTGAGACTTGTACATAGTTGGGAGTCTATTTGATAGTCCCATTGCTCGAGGATGGGCAAGAGTCTAAGTGTGGGGTGTTGATGTTTGGCTTAAGGTATATATATATTTATATGTATATCGCCTCATGTATTACTTTTGTTTCGTGGATTTAGGATGTAAAATATGTTGATTTATATTAATTTGAGGTGTTTTTATGTGTAGGAATGATCCGGGAGCAATCGGGGGCGAAATGTGCGAAATTAGAGCCAAAACGGACGAAAACAGAAAAATTGGACATTGTAGCACCACAGGCAGCGCCCTGAGCTACCTGTGGTGCCAGAACCAGTAGGTGAAAAGCCACATCGCCAGGGACAGCGCCCTAGCGCGGGGCACCGGTGGCGTGAATCTTGTCCAAATTCGTTCGGGACGCGGTTATTTCGGCTCTAGACCTACCCAACACGTATAAAAGCAAGATTAAAATTATTTGTGAAGGGGAGGGCGGCACTTTTAAGGGAGAATACACACGAGAAACATTCGGAAGCGAAGAGATCTCAGTTTTCTTCATCTTTTGTTAGTATTTTCAATTATTCAACACTTATGAAATTGTTTGCTATTATCATGAGTGACTAAAAACCCATTATTCTGGGGTTGTGATTTAGCCATGAATATTGTTGTTTAACATTAGCTTACCTTGAATGCAATTCACTAATATACGATTGTTTCTTCAATTCTGTAATTAATTGCTTAATTGTCTGGCCAACAGTTAGGTTCTATTTACTATCTATGCTATGCTTGGGAAAGCCGTGTATAGATTAGAAAAGAATTAAAGGGAGCGCGATCTTAACTCTTAGGGGGGCGGATTTGTGGTTAGGATAGGATTATACCTTGTCACCGTGCTTAATTAAATATATAATCTTAATGCATTCTTAATATATTGATTTCATAGGAATATAAGCGTTAATCTATTTTGAATAGGCGAGTAGTACTTCGGGAGAAGGCTATGAGAGCAATTATCAATTAATTAGCAACCATGATTGAATTTTATGAAAGAAAGAGTTAACTAGAACACAATATGATTGGTGAATTGATCACAACCCTGAAATATTTGTCTCTACTGAATACACAAAAATCAACTTGTTACTTGATAATTTAGTTATTACTTAGATTATAGTTTAGTATAATCATATTCTTAAACTTGATTTTGGATTGACTGAATAATAATTTTTGTAAATTTAGTGAGTAGTTGATACAAGTCTCTGTGGGTTCGACACTCGACTTATCATTTTATTACTTGTACGATCATGTATACTTGCGTGTGCGTTTGGGATCAACAATACTAATACAGAAATTTTTTATGGTGCTACCAATTTTGGTGTTGTCTCCGCTGCTACTGTTCTAGCTGTCCTGCCAGATATCCATGGTGTTGCAAATATGTTATTGCATCCACAACTTTGGCAGACACTATTGTCAAAACACAGGTATGTGAATATACATGATTACATATCCAATGCTACAATTAAAACCTTCAAGAAAACTGCACCTCAATTCAAGAGAAGAGTTGGGATAAATGATAATCTTGCTAAGTCAAAACTAAATTTGACTAAATCGGATAATATAATTATTACGGTCATTTTCCAAATAAATAATGTGTCCAATGTGAGAGATTGGGTGATAGACTCTGGTGCTACTAGACACATTTGTGCAGACAAAAATGCACCCAAATTGAGGAAGGAGAAAAAACTATTTATCTTGGTGACTCAAGAACAACTTGTGTTGTCGGGAAAGGAAAAATTCTTCTCAAACTCACATCTGGAAAAACTCTAGTATTGAGTGATGTGTTGCATGTTCCTAATATCCAAACCAATTTGGTGTCTGTGGGATTATTAGAAAAAGTTGGAGTGAAGGTTTCTTTCGAGAATGATGAGGTCGTATTGACCAAAAATAATAATTTCCTGGGTAATGGTTATTGTAACCATGGCTTATTTATGCTTAATGTTTCTGATACTAGACATGGAAATATATCTTCTTCTGGTTATATAGTTGAGACAATTTCTTTGTGGCATGCTTGACCATGACATGTTAATGTCGCATATATAAAGAAAATGCAGTCACTAGGATTAATATCTGGTTTAGATTAAAATATTATTAACAAGTGTGAAATATGTGCTGAAGCTAAAAGTACTAGAAAGAATTATTTTTCTGTAAATAGAGAACTGAATTGTTATCCTTGATTCACATTGATTTAGACGATTTGAAGCAGACTATGACTAGAGGTGGTAAAAGATACTATGTGACTTTTATTGATGATTTTTCTAGAAATACTAAGTTGTATTTGCTTAGAAATAAAGATGATGCTTTTAATGCTTTTGTTTCTTATAAAACTAAGGTTGAAAATCAACTTAATAGAAAAATCAAGAGAATTAGATCTGATAGACATGGAGAATATTTATCTTTGAATGAATTTTATGAAATAAATGGAATAATTCTTGAAGTAACTCTGTCTTATTCACCTGAGTCAAATGGAGTAGCTGAAAGGAAAAATATAAAATTGAAAGAGATGATAAACTCTATGTTAGCTAGTTCTAATGCTCCTGATAATTTGTGGGGTGAAACTATTTTATCTGCATGTCACTTACAAAATAGAATACCATGACAAAATTCCATATGAATTGTGGAGGGGTTATAAACCTAACTTGAAATATTTAAAAGGGTGGGGGTGTCTTGCTAAAGTTCTTTTGCCTGAACCTAAAAAGAGAAAAATAGGTACTAAAACTGCTGATTGCATGCTTATTGGATATGTTGAGCATAGTGTTGCATATAGATTTCTTGTTTTAAAAAGTGATGTGCTTGATTACAATACTATAATTGAGACAAAGAATGCTGAGTTCTTTGAATATATTTATTCATTGTCTGATAAAATTTCTCATACACCTGGTGAAACAAATGATAAAATTACCTCTAATGAGGAACTGAGAAGGAACAAAAGGCTTAGGAAAGAATATTTTTCTTATGGAAATGATTTTCAGACTTTTCTTTTCAATAATGAACAATCAAATTATTTTGAAGCTATATCTTCTTCAAAAGCTAATTATTGGAAAGAGGCAATAAAAGTTGAAATCGATTCTATTTTGAAAAATAATACATAGATTTTGACTGATTTACCTCCCGGTGTAAAGCCTATTGGTTGTGAATGGATTTTCAAAAAATAATTTAATCCTGATGGATCTTTAGATAAATATAAAGCTTGGTTAGTAGCAAAAGGATTTTCTCAAAAACAAAATAGATTATTTTGATACATTTGCTCCAGTGACTAGAATTTCTTCTATTCGAGTTTTAATTGTATTAGCTTCAATATGTAAGCTTTTTATCCACCAAATAGATGTGAAAACTGCTTTTCTAAAGGGTGATTTAGAAGAAGAAATTTATATGCTTCAATCTGAAGGCTGTGTCATTCCTGGACAAGAAAATAAATTATGGCCTGAAACAAGCTCCTAGGCAGTGGTATAAGAAATTTGAACAATTCTTACTGAGAGACAATTTTTCTTCAGTGCAAGTGGATAAATGTGTTTATACTAAAGTGGTAGACAATGATTATGTGGTAATATGTCTATATGTTGATGTCATGCTTATATTTGATACAAGTTTAAATATTGTGCAAAGTACTAAATTATTTTTGTTTGCTAATTTTGATATGAAAGATCTAGGTGAAGTAAATACAATATTGAGAGTTAAAATTATAAGGAGTGAAGATGTAATAATATTGTCACAAGAACATTATGTTGAGAGACTTCTTAAGAAGTTTGAATAATTTAATGTCACATCTGTAAGTACTCCTTTTGATGCTAACTCTCAGTTGAAAAAGAATGATGGCGACCCAGTTGCACAATCTAAATATGCACAGATGATTGTGAGTCTGATGCATTTAATGAATTTTACAAGACCTAATATAGCCTATGCTGTGTGTAGACTAAGTCGATATACTCATAATCCCAACAGAGAGCATTGGTTTGCATTAGATAGACTAATGAAATATTTGAGAGGAACCATTAATTATGGTATCCTATATAGTGGATTTCCTTCTACCTTAGAAAGGTACAGTGATGCAAACTGGATCTCTGATTCAGATGAGACAAAATCCATTAGTGGTTATGTATTCACCCTTGGTGGTGGTGCAATATGGTGGAAATTAACTAAACAGACGATCATTGCTAGATCGGCTATGAAATTAGAGTTTATAGCTTTGAAGTTAGCTGGTTTTGAAGCTGAATGGCTAAGAAACTTCTTAGCTAATATTCCTTTAATAAAGGACGTATTGCCTCCCGTATCTATACATTGTGATTGCCAAACAACAATAGCTATAGCAAAGAACAAATCTTATAATTGTAAAAGTAGGCAAATAAAATTGAGACATGATGTCATAAAACAACTGTTGAGAGATGGAATAATTTTCATTGACTATGTGAAGTCAGAGATAAATTTGGCTGATCCTCTGAATAAACCTGTGGGAAGAAAATTAATTCTTCAAACCTCAAAAGAGTTGGGGTTAAGGCCGACATGTTGTAAATAGAGATGGTAACCCAACAAATGTGATTGGAGATCTCATGAAGTAGGTTCATATGGGTAATAAGTAATAACAAGTAGATATTGGCACTGAATCACTAAAAGAGAGTGCTTGACTGCTACTAATTGAGAGACTGAGTTATAACTTTTAATGAAATTCATAGTCCTTATGAATGGTGTATTTAAAAGTAGTATACACTTCATGAATTCACCTATATGAGAGTGGAGTTGGCCGCTCCTATGAGATTTTGGTCTAGTCTCTAGAGCTCTCATGAATAACCAGGCACGTGCGTGGCCTATTGGGCGCAAAACCGTGTTGAACAACAAAATTACCGGGAGTCAAAATGTGATTGATAAAATTTCTGACTTACAATAAGAATTATTAATTTATAGAAATATTACATTTCACCAGTAATTCTGTGAGTTAAATTTTATTGGTCTAAGTTTGGTTCATAGTCGAGAAGACACCAAACCTATTACATTTGGACCATGCAAATCCAGCAAGTCTATTCTTCCATTCCTTTATCCTTCTCCTATAAATTTTGAAAATATGTAGGGAGTGTGGGAGTATTTTCAAAATTTTAAATAGTCATGTGCTCTTTTAATTTCAAGTGGCTATGAATATTTACTATGTGGCCTTTTGTATGAAGATATATGGCCAAATGGCTAAGCCACAAAAAAATGGCATAGGAGACATAACACTTGTCTTTTTGCATGGAAATTTTTTGACAAGCAGATGAATACTTGTCATTTTCTTACACAATTTTTACAACTATAAATACCCACTTTCTATACCATCCGAAGACACCAACAAATATTTTGTTCTCTCATGATTGCTAATGATTAGTAATCGTCACTACAAGCCTTCTCATTTTCAATTACACCTAACCTTTTGTGTGTTCCAATTTCTTTTATAACCTGTGTTTATTTCCTCATTCCCACATTATTAAAATAGTTTCTTAGGATAGTGCCTAGCACGATTCAAGCCAGTTAATGTATTTCTGCTCACAAATAATTTTACTACAATATTATTATTATTTTTCCGTGTCATTTCCCTGCGGACTTAAGCCATATTGCTGCTGCAGTTGCATCTTATAATGTGCAGAGTTATGATTTGGAGGTTAAATTTGTTTTTTGCTCGTACTATGGTCCCTGTTGGAGACTTCATTCTTGAATTACTGTATTTTCATATATACATAGAAGGAAATCGGCAATTAAATATTTAGGGATGCAACTTCCAAATGATAATGTCTTTTCCTCTTTTACCTAAAGGAAGTCCCGTTAATTTATCCATGGGTGTTTTTCTTTTCTGGGATTATCCACTAGTTGCAAGGGCTTAAGTCACTTAAATATTTCAATAGCAGCTGATTTGGACTAAAAGATTGTACAGGTTCACTGTAAAATTGCTCCAAATTTTAATAAATATAGTTAACAATGGAAGTTGAAAATCTGTAAAGATGATACCAAGTAGAAGTCTAGGCTTACTAGAAGACGCTTAGTACATTAGATATACAAGCACTAGAGTATATTCTACTAACCCCTCGTTTGGTACGAGGTATAAGAAGATATAGTGTTGGTATAAAAATTTAATACCACCTTAATACTTTGTTTGGTTAGCAAACTTGATATAAGTTATCCCGGGATTAAAATTAGTACCGGGATAACTTATACCTTATAGAGAGTGGGGTAATTAGTGCCGGAATAACTTATATCTTGTAGAGGGTGGGTAATTAGTGCCGGGATAACTTATAACTTCTTAGAAATTATGCAATTGTCATTTTTCATACAACATATCAAATAGTGGATAAAAAATAATATCAGAATGACTAATCCCAGCATGACTTTTCCCAATATAATTTATCCGACATAAACCGTATTCAAACCAAACGATATTGAGGAGTCATACCAACCGAGGCGTAGTTGTGGTCGATAGAGAATGCTGATTTGCTTGTTGATTTTAAAAAGATTGAAGTAAATTAAACAGGACCTAATAGGAAAAAGGGAACGCTTCTGATTGCCGCCTTCTTAGTCTTAAGGCTATGACCTCTTGTGACAAGGTAACTATGCACCAGATCTAAACGAAAGTATGTTTAATTGGTACTTCCATTGCAAAAATATCCCCCTTTCATCATGTTGTCGCAGACAAATGGTGACGAACAGAGCAAATTCCTAAGTCCACTACATGCTAAGAAAGAAATCTGTAACATAAAGAGACAGATACTGTTCTCTTTGGTCTTCAACTTTGCTCTCTGGACTTTATTGAAAGATATTAGTTTTCTGATGGTCATGATCTAACTTAAATTTTTATTATTCCCAAAGAGGAATGCTATATCCTTACTTGCCCAAAACAAGGATCTAAAAGTTGGATTACATTTGCTCAAATTCAAACTTCATCATCACTTTAAAAATGTTTCATCACTTTGGTATTACCAGATCTTAATGTTGTACCCAAACAGAAGTTTTGAGATTTTAATTACCATTAGAGACTCGTGGAAAGTTACTCATTCTAATTGGTTGAGTTCTCGCTGTGAGGCTAATTCTTACTTCTTAGACTTCAATTATGGTTGGAATAACAAATCCTATCTCCAAGAGCAATTTAATACTACATAACAAAATTATAATTTCGAAAAATACAATAGTTCACGACGGCAACTAGTAACTGTAGGTTCATGTCATTAGCAATTGCTTCAAGTGTAGAACAGCTAAATATCAAGTAACTTACAGATGACTGCTTCTAAAATATCACATGTGGCGACGAGCTTTACATAATAACCAAAAATTTCGCATCAAACTAATACATAATAAACTCCACTTTTTCAATAATATTAATAGTAGCACATTGTTTTGAATAAATAAATAAATTAAACAACGTCTTGACCCTTGCCTTCAATAGCCTTATTCCCCAAACAATGATCACCACAATCTATACATCGCCAGTATAATTTGCCCCTCAGCCACCCACAGCAGTCTCTGTCGCCTTTGATGCTATCCAGCGGCGTTACTGGTTTACGATTCATGCAAAATCTTCCCACAATACACGAAAGAATAGCAAGAACGGTTAATACAGAGATCACAGCCAAAAATGGCCCTATGGACCCTGAAGATTGCCAACCGCTATTCGGCACAGCTTCAGGGTATGGTACTGATTGTTGAGGTAATTGTTGTTGCTCCATCGGTTGCTGTTCATTTGGCCAAATTGTCGAAGCTGTGTTTGCCATTTCTCGTTAGCTTAATTAACAAACAACATGACACAGATATTTAACCTATACACCCAACACAATGAAGAAAAAGCAGATCTAGTCTCTCGGTTCAGTTGTACAAAAGTATTTAATTCGTATGAATTGTAGTGACAAATTAAAAGGTATATATGTACGAGTTATATATAGGCGTTGTTCTTTAACTGCTGCTTTTTCCGAGGGCAGAGTGGGATTACAACATGGAAAGGCAAAGGGAACTCACGAGTCTTACGTAGATTATTTCTACTTTAATTTGCATGTAATTGTGTTCTGCATGTGCTTATCTGAATTGGATTATGACTTTTTACGTAAAGATAACGATCGGCAGGCTTAAAGCTTCAAAGTTTGTCCCCCCATGTGGCTACACTTTGATCTTTTTCCCCTTCGATTCTTCTTTGCTAAGGCATAGACCACGACACCACGTGGATAGTAATTAGTCAAAGAAGCTAATTAAGTAAAATAATTTTTAGATTATTGGTATATTTTAATATATAGTAGCAGATTACCCACTAAATTAAATTTTTGCAAATTACGTATCCCATTTGCTACGGAGGATTTGTTATTTCTAAGAAATCTAGTAGTGTAAATATTTTCTATGTGTATATAAATTAAACTCTTAATTAATTGTTATGAATCAAATAGGGACCACCATGATCAAGTATCCTTTAACTCCCTATTTTTCCTCTTCCAGTTTAAATGTCGGGGCAATTAGATCTCAGTACGACCGAATTTAATTTCTCCATAGTTGAATGGTGAAAAATGATGAAGAGAGGAAAAGCGTAGTAAATGCTTTTCTCTACCTTATTCCTTTGGTGTCATCCTCTCATTCACCTCTCTCACCAAATTTTCTGCTATTGCTCCTTCTTGTACCTTTTAATTCATCTTCTAATTAATACATAACGAGTAACGAGGCTACCTATCTTTTTTCATATGAGAAGACTATGTATAAATACTGTATAATATATATTCTGCTATCATGTTCTGCCTATTCTTTCCGTGTTTATTCTCCTCACACAAACTTTTGTGAAATTGATCCTTATTATTATTGTTAGTTATTCAAATATAAGCGGCCACATACCAAGTCTATTGAGAAACTCGATCCCTTGTGTGTGTGTGGTTTTAAAATGAACAGACGTTCGTATCTAAGTATATATTGATTTCGCTTAGAGACAGACGCGATAAAAGATTTAGAGTACGTGAGTGCTTGGGTCTGTTTAACGTCTTTCATCTCATTAAGCCTAAAGACATTTGGGGGCTGAAGCCTCAAGGTGGGAATGTCACTTTGTCAGGTCCGCAATTACAAAATATTAGGGGAGTTTGGCATGGTTTGACAATGTAAATAATATAATTTGCAAACTATCACAACGGATAGAATTTGAGAGTTCACGCCAAACTATATAGAGAATCAGGTTCTTTATTAGTTTTCACAAAATATACGCACATTGCAGTAAGTAAATGACATTGGGAGTTTTTACGTGAAAAATTCTCAGCTCATGTGATTAAAAATCATGACCTACCCTTGTAGATTTCAACTTCACTACTGAGCAAGCTTTTAGATTACAACTTATTGTAACCTACGAATTAACCTCTTAATCCCTCACCAACTTGTATCAATCCTATTATAAGACACTTTGTAATAACTCTATTACAAAGACTTTACAACTTGACTAACTCTAGTCAAGACACAAACGCAAGGGTTTATGATTTACAAGAGTTTCCTACACAATGCTTCTAACTAAGCTAAGTAGGAATGACAAGTAAAGAACTTTGACAAAGGTACAACTCAACTAAGGACATATAATAGCTCAATATGGGGAACTGGTCCGTAGCAGTATTGTTCTTTGTTCTTGATGCACTTAAGAATCGTTTCCTGGATAATCAATCACTGTGTAAGTGCTTGAGTGAATTCTCTAAGTGTTCAAGTGATATTTTATCTTTGGTTTAATATTAATATAACATTGATGACATCACTTGAATGATGTAAGCATCTTGGGTACAAGATCATTCCCAATGAAGTTGACTGCTGCACTGTGATGTACTGTTGCGTGTGCAGGCAGCGACTTTTCAGTTGTTGGAGAGCTGACTCGTACAATCACCAGGAGAACTGATGTCCATCTGTTCTCCTTGTTGATTCTTTAACTTCTGAAGGACTGATGAACATCTCCAGCTTAAGTTTGGTTATTTCCACAAGATTGAGAATGTGTACCAGATGTGTATCAGGTTCCTTATCTGGTTCTTGACATTAATTTTGTTAGATCATCAAAACATAACAAGGTACTTATAACCTATCAACAACAATAATGTGTATATCAAAATGTATTTCACAATTTTATTTTTCTTCTTTGTATATTTAAAATATAAAATTAGAAATATAGTTCTATAATTCATTGTTTTCTCTATATCCATGTGTATAACACAAAAATAATTGTATTTTTTGTATATCATATTGTATAACACATCAAATAACGTGTATACCAACATATACATTGCAACATTATTTATCTTCTTTGTGTATATCAAAAATTTATTCTTCTTTGTTGTATATCTTAGTGTATAACACATAATTTCTTGATAATATACACAAATATATATGCTAAAAATACATTAATATACAAAATGAGAATTTCCTAAAACAAAATTAAATCTCAAACATGCTGGTGATAAACATCAATAAAGGTATGCGTGTTGGAAAAGTTCTTCCCTTCCTGCTGGCTGTAAAGAACAATGAAGGGATGCATTGATGGTAGAATAAGAGGATTGTGTGGGTATGGGGTGAGAGGAGGTTAAGTACTATAGAGCGGCAAAAAAAGAGGGACAAGCAGCACACTAGGCGTGGGGAAGGGCGTGGGGTAGCAAACAGGGGGGGG
>ML428455.1:65195-93000 GCA_005239525.1 Nicotiana knightiana
TATATATATATATATATATATATATATATTGTGATGACTCAAAAGGTCATCCTGTGTAAATTTAGCTAAAATTGTGTTCTGAGGCCTTGAAAGCCTCCGTTAATTTCACCTCGATGTGCATGCACAACCCAGGTGCGTAGCTAGGAAGCCTTTATGTGTAAATGTGTTAAACAGTTGAATTTATGATAATTAATTGAATAAAGTTGACTTGGGTCAACATTTTTGGTAAATGGACCCAGACCCATGATTTGACGGTCCTGGAGGGTCCGTAGGAAAATATGGGACCTGGACGTATGCCCGGAATCGAATTCCGAGGTCCCAAGTCCGAGAAATAAATTTTTAAAGAAAATTGTTTTCTGAAAATAATAAAGACTTTTGAAAATGAACTTTGATGTGAAATCCGTGTTACCGAGCCCTTATTATGGTTCTAGAGCCTGGGACAGGTTCAATATGTGTTATATGAGTTATCTGTAAAATTTGGTAAGAAACGGACTTTGTTTGACGTGTTTCGGATCAGAATTGGAGAATTTAGAAGTTTTTGAAGTTTGTGAAAATTCTATAGATTTTGGAGTTAATTCATTGTTTTTGATTTTGGTGGATTAATTACTCGAATAAGTTCGTAGGATGATTTTGAAGTCGAGTGTATATTTTGTTTTGAGCCCCGAGGGCTCGGGTGAGTTTCGGATAGGTGTCGGGGTGCTTAAAGGTTGAAAAATCTGGTGTTCAAATGTTGTTTATGGTGTCTGAGATTTTTACACTATGCGATAGCATAGGTTGCCCCGCGATCGCGTATTGTGGGGGGGGGGGGGGGGTTTTGNAGTATAAGAGAGCTGGGGAGGGGGCTTGGTATTTTCCTTCTGCGGTCGCACCAATCCATCCGCGATCGCACAGCCAAGCCCAGGGACCCTATGCGATCACAACTCCCTTTCCGCGATCGCAATGCACGTGACTCGGGCCTCTATGCGATCGCAACCCTATCTTCGCGATCGCATATGCTTATTTCGTCCAGTCATTTTAAAGCCTTAAAACAGAATACCATTACGGGATTTTCACATTCATCACCATTTTCTTCTTCTCCACTCTTCTTGGGCGATTCTTAGGAGACCATTCCACCATAACTTCATAGGTAGGTGTTCTTAACTCTAATTTCTTCCATTTTCCTTCATCAATCACTAGATTCTAGGTCTAAAAACATGAAATCAAAGGTAGAAATTGGGGGGTTTGGGTAGAGTTAGGGCTTTTGGGAATTCAACCTCATTTTGGGGTCGTATTTCAAAACAAATTATATATTCGGATTAGTGGGGGAATGGGTCATCGGGTTTTGGTCCGAACCTCGAGTTTTGACCAAGCGGGCCCGGGGTCGAATTTTGGTATTTTTGGAAGAAATATGGGAAATGTATAATTAGGATTTGGGATTGAGTTATTGAATAATTATTGATGTTATTAAGTCAATTATGTATAGATATTATCGTTTCGGAGTCGGATTCAAGAGGAAAGGCCGTGATTGAGTCTTGACTTGCATTCTTGGAGTCGAGGTAAGTGTTTGGCCTAACCTTAGCTTGAGGGAATAGGTATAAAGTCTTATTTGCTATGTAATTCATGTCCAACGTATAGGTCAGGTGACGGGTACCTATATATTGTGGTCAAGCATGCCCGTGAGTCGAATTTTGATGAGTTATCTAGTGTTCTTTGATATTCTATGTGTTGTGAATTATTGGGAACCTTGGAAGTGGTATCTTGAGTTTACTTCATGACGTAGAAAGCTATTGATTATGTGTTAGGTTGAGGGTTTTACTGTTGATATTATACTTCTGAGCGAGATTGGTTATAGCTGAGTCCTTTGCCGGGATAATAGAATTTTGTTGATAACTTCTGTACATTTGAAATATCGTATTGTTAAACTTTCATATAAATGGTTGCTTTTATATTCATTATGCACGAGGGGACATTCTGTGCCGAGTGATTGTTATTTATGCACGAAGGGACATTCCGTGCCGAGTGATTTTTATTTATGCACGAGGGGACATTCAATGCCGAGTGATTGTTATTTATGCATGAGGGGACATTCCGTGCTGAGTGATTATTGTTTATGCACGAGGGGACATTCCTCGCCGAGTGACTTTATTATTTATGCACGAGGCGACATTCCGTGCCGTGTGATTTTGAGGTTATGCACGAGGGGTCATGCCGTGCCTTCTCCTGTCGATTTTACTTGTTTCAGGTTGTTATTTCCTGTTTTACTTCTACGTTCCCGTTAGTACTTGATTCTACTGTGTTAGCAATTGTTGCCCCTCTTATCCCTAGAATGTTCTTCCCTGTAACTGTATTCTTGTTTATTTTCTTCTATACTATTGAACTGCACATGTACAATTTGTTGTCGTGTCCTAGCCTCGTCACTACTTCACCGAGGTTAGGCTCGGCACTTACTCAGTACATGGGGTCGGTTGTACTGATGCTACACCTGCACTTCTTTATGTTGTGCAGATTACGCAGCCGGACCCAGTGGACATCGTTAGGGGGAGTGTCCTTCAGTCCATTTCAAACGACATCGAGGTAGTTTCGCAGGCGTTCGTGGATATCGACGTCACTGTATATCTTTCATTCTGTCATCTATGTGTTTCCAGACAGATATATAATTTTATTTCAAACTGTTTTTTTTAGCTAAATCTTACACTGGTTCGTGAGGCTGTGACTCTATTTCTGGGTTTTGTACTTAAAGGGATTTCTTCGTTATTAGCTATTGTTATTTAGATTTTTGTTAATGCTTCCGCACTTTATCTCAATTATCTAGTCAGTGTTTGTTATTTTCACTTGTTAATAAATCAATTCAGTGATCACGGTTGCTTACCTAGTGGGTGCAACGTTAGGCGCCATCACGGCCTGAAGGTGGGATTTCGGGTCTTTACAAGTATCAGAGCACTAGGTTTCTTAGGTCTCACAACTCACGGACAAACTTGGTAGAGTCTGAGGGATCGGTATGGAGATGTCTGTACTTATCCCCAGAGGCTGCAAAGTTAGGTATAACTTCACTTTTCTTCTTTTCTGTCGTGCGATTTGAATTCTAAATGCTAATTGAGTTTCGATTCTATTCTTTCGCAGATAGAGAGAACGCATGCTTCTTCATCTACTGATCAACAGCCCGATTCTCGTGTTGCAGCTCCTACGAGGGGCCGAGGCCGAGGTAGGGGCAGGGCTTTGCCCAGAGCAGCAGCCCCAGTAGAGGACCCACAGGTAGACTTTGCTGGTGAGGTTCCTACTTAGAAAGTTCCACTTGGACCAGCTCAGGTCCTAGAGGGGTTCATTGCCACCCCGGTGCTTCAGGACACTCTAGTCCGCTTAGTGGGACTCGGGGAGAGTGTGGCTCAGGCATGTCTTCTTCCTACTGCACCAGCCGTTTCTCAGGCTGGGGGAGGGACCCAGATTCTTGCTACTCGGACACCAGAGCAGCTAGATCCTCAGTTCCAGACTCCGGCACCTCAGACGGCCGGAGTAGCTCAGCCGGTCATTGTGGCCCCGGCAGTTGAGAGAGCAGCTATGTCAGCAGATGCTTTATGGAGATTGGATAGATTCACCAAGTTATTCACTACTACATTTACTGGTTCACCATCAGAGGATCCCCAAGATTAGTTGGACAACTGTCATGAGGTTCTTCGGAACATGGGCATAGTAGAGTCCAATGGAGTTGATTTTGCTACTTTTCATCTTTCGGGTTCCGCCAAGACTTGGTGGAGAGACTATTGCTTGACCAGGCCAGCTGGGTTTGCACCATTGACTTGGGCTCAATTCTCTGAGTTATTCTTGGGAAAGTTCCTTCCAGTTACTCAGAGGGAGGATCTTCAGAGGCAGTTTGAGCGCCTCCAGCAGGGATCTATGTCTATCACTTAGTACGAGACCAGGTTCATCACCCTAGCTCGGCATGCTATTATGATACTCCTCACTGATCGTGAGAGAGTGAGGAGGTTTATTGAGGTTTTGGCTCAGCCCACTAGGCTTCAGATGGCCAAGGAGTCAGGTACTGATATTTCATTCCAGGATGTGGCCAATGTGGCTAGGAGGATTAAGATGATTATGTCACAGGGTGGTGGTCAGGGGGGTGACAAGAGGCCTCATCACTTTGGTCGATTCAGTGGAGCCTCATCTGGGGGCAGGGATTCTTTCAGCAAAGGTCATCCTCCCAGACCCTATCAGTCGGCACTTCAGGTAGCTCACAGTGCACCGTCAACTCCTATTAGTGCACCACCAGCACCTATCAGTGCACCACCGCTTCAGAGCTTCCAGGGTGGTTATCAGGGTCGACAGGGCCAGTTCCAGAGTCAGAAGCCACATTAGCAGACGCCTTGTTATACTTGCGGTGGGTTGGGACATATTTCCAGGTTTTTCCCCCGAGGTTCTAGTGGGTCTCAGTATCAGGCTTCCCGTGCCATGGTTTTCGCCTCAAGCTCACCCCCACCCCAACCCCCTCAGCCAACTAGAGGTGGCGACCGTGGTGCCATAGGTGGAGGTCAGACTCATAGAGGTGGAGGACATTCCACGAGAGGTAGAGGTCAGGCCACAGTAGGTCGACCCATTGATGTGCAGGTTGGAGGGGCTCAGCTCCGATGCTATGCCTTTCCTGCCAGGCCTCATGCTGAGGCTTCTGATGCAGTTATTACAGGTACAGTTTCAGTTTTCAGCCGAGAGGCTTCGATGTTATTTGATCCAGGTTCTACATTCTCCTATGTGTCTTCATATTTTTCCCCTTATTTGAGTATGCCCCGTGATTCCTTGAGTATTGTTGTGCATGTGTCTACACCGGTGGGTGATTCTATAGTGGTAGATCGAGTCTACCGTGCTTGCCTATTAGTTATTGGTGGTCTGGAGACTCAGGTTGATCTTTTGCTTCTTGATATGGTTGACTTTGATGTTATAATGGGGATGGATTGGTTATCGCTCTATTATGTTATTTTGGATTGTCATGCCAAGACAGTGACCTTGGCCTTGCCAGGGGTAACTCGTTTGGAGTGGAGGGGGACTCCTAGTCATTCTTCTGGTAGAGTTATTTCTTATATGAAGGCTCGTCGCATGGTCGAGAAGGGTTGTTTGGCCTAGCTGGCCTATGTTCATGATTCTAGTGCTGAGTTTCCTTCCCTGGAGTCTGTGCCTGTGGTTCGTGAGTTTCCAGAGGTATTCCCTACTGACCTGCCGGGTATGCCACCCGACAGGGATATTGATTTTTGTATTGAGGTAGCTTAGGGCACCCAACCTATTTCTACTCCGCAGTATCGTATGGCCCCGCCAGAGTTGAAGGAGTTGAAGGATCAGTTGCAGGATTTATTGGATAAAGGCTTTATTAGGCCTAGTGTTTCTCCTTGGGGTGCCCCAGTATTGTTTGTCAAGAAGAAATATGGTTCGATGAGGATGTGTATTGACTACCAGCAGTTGAAAAAGGTTACTATTAAGAACAAGTACCCTTTGCCGAGGATTGATGATTTATTCGACCATCTTCAGGGTGCTTCAGTGTTTTCCAAGATTGACTTGAGATATGGTTACCATCAGCTGAGGATTAGGGTGTATGATGTCCCTAAGACAGCCTTTAGCACTCGTTATGGGAATTATGAGTTCTTGGTGATGTCATTTGGGCTGAAAAATGCCCCCGCTGCTTTTAGGGAGTTGATGAACCGAGTGTTCAGGCCTTATTTGGAATTGTTCGTTATTGTTTTCATTGATGATATATTGATATACTCTCGCAGCCGTGAGGAGCATGAGCATCACCTTAGAGTCGTCCTCCAGACTTTTAGGGATAGTCAGTTGTATTCCAAATTTTCCAAGTGTGAGTTTTGGTTGAGTTCAGTTGCATTTCTAGGCCATGTGGTGTCGTCAGAGGGTGTTCAGGTGGATCCCAAGAATATTTCAGCAGTTAGAGATTGGCCTAGACCCACCTCAGGTACAGAGATCCGGAGTTTCTTGGGCTTAGCAAGTTATTATCGCCGGTTTGTGGAGGGTTTTTCATCCATTACAGCCCCGATGACCAGGTTGACTCAGAAAAGTGCTCAGTTCAGGTTGTCGGATGAGTGTGAGGCGAGCTTTCAGAAGCTCAAGACAGCCTTGACCACGACACCAGTGTTAGTTCTGCCCATAGGTTCAGGACCGTATACCGTGTATTGTGATGCTTCACGGGTTGGGCTTGGTGCAGTGTTGATGCAGGATTGCAAGGTTATAGCCTATGCTTCTCGTCAGTTGAAGGTTCATGAGAAGATCTATCCAGTTCATGACTTGGAGTTAGCAGCGATTGTGCATGCATTGAAGATTTGGAGGCATTATTTCTATGGTGTGCCATGTGAGGTGTTCACGGATCATAAGAGCTTACAATATCTGTTCAAAGAGAAGGAGTTGAACATGAGGCATAGGAGATGGTTAGAGTTGCTGAAGGACTATGATATTTCCATTCTTTATCATCCGGGGAAGGCCAATGTGGTCGCCGATGCTTTGGGCTGGAAGTCAGCCAGTATGGGTAGTCTCTCCTATTTATCAGTCGGAGAATGACCTCTTGCTTTGGATGTTCAGTCTTTAGCCAACCGATTTGTGAGATTGGAGGTTTCTGAGACTGGTAGTGTTTTGGTCCATACCGTGGCCCGTTCTTCATTGTATGACCGTATTCGGGCCAGACAGTATGATGATCGCCATTTATGTGTTCTTAGAGATAGATTCAGGCACGAAGATGCCAAGTAGGTTACGGTTGATGATGAGGGAGTTTTGAGGATGCAGGGTCGTATTTATGTACCTAATGTGGATGGTATTCGTGGGTTGATACTTCAGGAGGCCCATAGTTCCCGGTATTCTATTCATCCGGGCACCGCAAAGATGTACCAGGACTTGCGGCAGCATTATTGGTGGCGGAGGATGAAGAAGGATATTGTAGCTTATTTAGCTCGGTGCTTGAACTGTCAGCAGGTTAAGTACGAGCACCAGAGACCCGGTGGTTTGATGCAGCAGATTCATCTTCCAGAGTGGAAGTGGGAGCGTATCACCGTGGACTTTGTAGTTGGACTCCCACATACTCAGAGGATTTTTGATGCAGTATGGGTCATTGTGGATAGGCTGACCAAGTCAGCGCACTTCATCCCAGTATCAGTTTCGTATTCAGCAGATAAGTTGGCAAGGATCTATCTGAGAGAGATTGTTAGACTGCATGATTTGCCCATATCCATTATATCAGACCGAGGTACTCATTTTACCTTCAATTTCTGGAGAGTATTTAAGCGAGAGTTGGGCACACAGATTGATTTGAGCACAACATTTCATCCTCAGACGGACGGACAGTCCGAGCGTACTATTCAGATTTTCGAGGACACGTTGAGGGCTTGTGTCATTGACTTTGGTGGTTCATGGGACCAGTTATTGCCTTTAGCTGAGTTTGCCAACAACAATAGCTATCAGTTGAGCATTCATATGGCTCCGTATGAGTCATTGTATAGTAGGCGGTGTCGGTCTCCAATCGGATGGTTTGAGCTGGAAGAGGCTAGATTGTTGGGTTCTGAGTTAGTCCAGGATGCCTTGGACAAGGTGAAGATCATTCAGGATAGACTTCGTACAACTCAGTCCAGGCAGAAGAGTTATGCGGATCGCAGAGTTCGAGAGTTAGCATTTATGATAGGAGACCGTGTATTTCTTCGGGTGTCTCCCATGAAGGGCGTGATGAGATTCGGGAAGAAGGGCAAGTTGAGCCCTAGGTACATTGGTCCATTTGAGATTCTAGATAAGGTAGGAGAGGTGGACTACTAACTTGCCTTGCCACCTAGTTTGTCAGCCGTGCATCCGGTATTTCACGTATCTATGCTCCGGAGGTATATTGCGGATCCATCTCATGTACTTGACTTCAGTGGTGTCCAGCTGGACAAGGATTTGTCTTATAAGGAGGAGCCGATAGCCATATTAGACCGGCAGGTGCGACAGTTGAGATCGAAGAGTTATCCTTCGGTTCGTGTTCAGTGAAGAGGTCAGCATGTTGGGGTAGCTGCTTGGGAGTCCGAGTTCGATATGCGGAGCCGATATCCCCACCTTTTCCCCGATTCAGGTACCTTTCTATGTCCGTTTGAGGACGAACGGCTATTTTAGAGGTGGAGATTGTGATGACCCAAAAGGTCATCCTGTGTAAATTTAGCAAAAACTGTGTTCCGAGGCCCCGAAAGCCTCTGTTAATTTTACCTCGATGTGCGTGCACAGCCCGAGCACGTAGCCGGTATTTTCACGGTTTAGGTAGCTCCCATTTCGCCCGCCGCTACAATGAGAATCGCTTTTGCTTTCTTTTCCTCTGGCTACTAAGATCTTTCAGGCTCTTTGACTGGTGTGCCTGAAAATGTGATTGATAAATGGGATTTTGAAACTCGATTTGTCACAACAATCTGTCTCCACCTTTTCTAGTAGGGACGCTCTTCTCCTTTCGAGTGAATTGAATTACTTCGGCTCGGATGCCTTTGATCAAATGAAAGGATGGATGCCTGCCTTTAGCGATTTCGTTCGGTCATTCCTTCTTTACTTGTTCGCTATGGCTTGAGAGTTAATCGCACGAGAGAGTAAGTAAGATATTGAAAAGCTGGGCCTCTTTAGAGTCCTTTGAGGAAGGGGAGTCGTTCTCAGGTCTCATGTGCAAGCTGGAATCCAGTTCCAAACCAACAAGAAAAACCAGAACGAAAATAGGAACCTCCCAACCAAGAAGCCGACTTCTAGGCGGGCAGCTGTGTGACAACACTACAGAGAAACCGGCGCTTTCGTGTAACATGCTATGGTCTCAACGCCCTTACGAGAGCACCTGCGCGGATATTGGTCGGTCTAGAAAGACTTTATGTGGAAATGTATTAACAATTGAATTTATGATAATTAATAGAATAAATTTGACTTGGGGCAACATTTTTGATAAACGGACCCGTATCCGGTCCGTAGAAAAATATGGGACCTGGGCGTATGTCCGGAATCGAATTCTGAGGTCCCAACTCGGAGAAATGAATTTTTTTTTAAAAATATTTTCTGAAAATAATAAAGACTTTTGAAAATGAACTTTGATGTGAAATCTGTGTTACCGAGCCCGTATTATGGTTCCGGAGCCCGGGACAGGTTCAATATGTGTTATGTGAGTTATCTGTAAAATTTGGTAAGAAACGGACTTGGTTTGACGTGTTTCTGATCAGAATTAGAGAATTTAGAAGTTTATGAAGTTTGAGAAAATTCTATAGATTTTGGAGTTAATTCATTATTTTTGATGTTATTTTGGTGGATTAATTACTCGAATAAGTTCGTAGGATGATTTTGAAGTCGTATGTACATTTGGTTTTGAGCCCCGAGGGTTCGGGTGAGTTTCGGGGTGCTTAAAGGTTGAAAAATATGGTGTTCAAATGCTGTTTCTGGTGTCTGAGATTTTTACACTATGCGATCGCATAGGTTGCCCCGCGATCGCGTAGTGTAGTGTGGGAGGGAGGGGTCTGTGACTCTATGCGATCGCATAGGCACTTCCGCGATCGCATAGACTATAGGAGAGTTGGGGAGGAGGCTTGGTATTTTCCTTCTGCGGTCACACCAATCCGTCCGTGATTGCACAGCCAAACCCAGGGACCCTATGCGATCGCAACTCTCTTTCCGCGATCGCAATGCACGTGACTCAGGCATGTATGCGATCGCAGCCCTATCTTCGCTATCGCATAGGCTTATTTTGTCCAGTCATTTTAAAGCCTTAAAATAGAATACCATTATGGGATTTTCACATTCTTTCACTATTTTCTTCTTCTCCGCTCTTCTTGGGAGATTCTTAGGAGACCATTCCACCATAGCTTCATATGTAAGTGTTCCTAACTCTAATTTGTTCCATTTTCCTTCATCAATCACTAGATTCTAAGTCTAAAAATATGAAATCAAAGGTAGAAATTGGGGGTTTTGGGTAGAGTTAGGGCTTTTGGCAATTTTGGGAATTCAACCTCATTTTGGGGTCGGATTTCAAAACAAATTGTATATTCGGGTTCGTGGGGGAATGGGTTATCGGGTTTTGGTCCGAACCTCGAGTTTGGACCAAGTGGGCGAGGTCGAATTTTGGTATTTTTGAAAGAATTATGGGAGATGTATAATTAGGCTTTGGGATTATGTTATTGAATAATTATTGATGTTATTAAGTCAATTATGTCTAGATATTATCGTTTCAGAGTCGGATTCAAGAGGAAAGGCCGTGATTGAGGCTTGACTTGCATTCTTGGAGCCGAGGTAAGTGCTTGGCCTAACATTAGGTTGAGGGAATAGGTATAAAGTCTTATTTGCTATGTGTAATTCATGTCCAGCGTATAGGTCAGGTGACGAGTACCTATATGTTGTGGTCAAGCATGCCGGTGAGTCGAATTTTGATGAGTTATCTAGTATTCTTTGATATTGTCTGTGTTGTGAATTATTGGGAACCTTGGAAGTGGTATCTTGAGGTTACTTCATGACGTAGAAAGCTATTGATTATCTGTTCGGTTGAGGGTTTTACTGTTGATATTATACTTCTGAGCGAGATTGGTTATAGCTGAGTCCCTTGCCGGGACAATAGAATTTTGTTGATAACTTCTGTATATTTGAAATGTCGTATTGTTAAACTTTCATATCAATGGTTGCTTTTATATTCATTATGCACGAGGGGACATTCCGTGCCGAGTGATTGTTATTTATGCACGAGGGGACATTCCGTGCCGAGGGATTGTTATTTATGCACGAGGGGACATTCCGTGCCGAGTGAGTATTATTTATGCACGAGGGGACATTCCGTGTCGAGTGACTTTATTATTTATGCACGAGGACACATTCCGTGCCGTGTGATTTTGAGGTTATGCACGAGGGGTCATGCCGTGCCTTCTCCTGTCGATTTTACTTGTTTCGGGTTGTTATTTCCTGTTTTACTTCTACGTTCCTGTTAGTACTTGATTCTATTGTGTTAGCAATTGTTGCCCCTCTTATCCCTAGCATGTTCTTCCCCGTAACTGTATTCTTGTTTATTTTCTTCTATACTATTGAACTGCACATGTACAATTTGTTATCGTGTCCTAGCCTCGTCACTACTTCACCGAGGTTAGGCTCGGCACTTACTCAGTACATGGGGTCGGTTGTACTGATGCTACACCTGCACTTCTCTATGTTGTGCAGATTACGTTGCCGGACCCAGTGGACATCGTTAGGGGGAGTGTCCTTCAGTCCATTTCAGACGACACCGAGGTAGTTCCGCAGGCGTTCGTGGATATCGGCGTCACTGTCTATCTTTCATTTTGTCATCTATGTGTTTCCATACAGATATATCATTTTATTTCAAACTGTTATTTTTAGCTAAATCTTAGACTGGTTCGTGAGGTTGTGACTCCATTTCTGGGTTTTGTACTTAAAGGGATTTCTTCATTATTAGCTATTGTTATTTAGATTTTTTTTAATGCTTCCGCACTTTATCTCAATTATCTAGTCAGTGTTTGTTATTTTCACTAGTTAATAAATCAATTGAGTGATCACGTTGGCTTGCCTAACAGGTGCAACGTTAGGCGCCATCACGACCTGAAGGTGGGATTTCGGGCCGTGACATATATATATATAACACGCTTCGTTGTACAATTTTAACTACATATATAACATGTAGAGTATATTTTAGTGTATTAATCTCTTGTATTACAAAAATGTTAACGGATTACATTTATATTATTTAGATAGTAAATATAAAAGTAATTTTTAATTTTGACCAATGTTGACCTGAAAAGCGATCAACTTTGGTCGCTAATTATCCAGAAATTAAAATTAGTTGGTCGCTGTATTTAAATCAGATTTATTTAATATTTTATATAATATTTAAAATAAAAATATAATTGTTGTCCCAGATTAGCGACCAAAGTTGGTCTCTATCAACTTCACCTTTCTTAATTGACCAACTTTGGTCGCTAATTTTAAATTATATTTATTTGTATTTTATTATTTTTTTAAATAATAATATAATTATTAAAATTTTATAACTGGGTCCAAGATTAGCGACCAAAGTTGGTCTCTATTTGCTGCCCCTTTCATAAGTTGGTCGCTAAATTTAAATTTTATTTATTTATATTTTATAATTTTTTTAAATAATAATATAATTATTAAAAATTTTTAACTGGGTCCCACTTTAACGACCAAAGTTGGTCGTTAATTTCAATATTTCTTTGACCAAGCAAGTCTGACTAGTCCGGTCAACATTTTGACCACATTATCGACCAAAAAGCGACCAACCTTGGTCGCTAAAGTATTTAGAACTCCAATTTAGCGACCAACTTTGGTCGCTTTTTTTGACAGACCAATTTTGATCGTAAATCCTTGGTCTCTTTTTCCTGGATTTTTAGTAGTGTCTGTGCTATATTTATGAGTTCTACTAAATTTACCTTCACTCTCCCTTGCTTTGCCTGTCGCACCCGTTTGTTTTATGTTACACCTCTTTGTTGGTAATGAGTATTTGGTGGGTATCTCTTATTTAATGTTCTTTTGGAATATTTTTTCCACTGTGTACATCTGCTTTTGAAATGCATGTTTGATTTTTTCCTACATAGGTTTAACCACGATTTGGGCTCATTGAAGTAACATCTGGAACGATAATGACATAAAAACAGATAGGAGCATTGTTTCAACCAAGGTGTTTGACAATATGCTGTGAAAAACTATAATTTGGTCTTGCTGGAGAGTTAAATTCGACATATTTGGCATTAAAGGCTAAATGTTTGAAATTGGGGTTTCAATAATTGAGTTGGAGATTTTGTTAACTTATGGTTCTAATGGCTAACATTCCAAAAATATATATATTGTATTTCTGATAAAGTGATATCGAAAGAGCATCACAACAACAACAGCAACAACAACCCAGTGATATTTCACAAGTGAGATCTGGGGAGGGTAGAGTGTACGCAGACCTCATCCCTGCCTATGAAGATAGAGAGATTGTTTCGAAAGACTCTCGACTCAAAAATGTAAAAAACGGAGTAATAGAAAAATAATAGCAATATCAATATAATAAGATAGTGTAAGCAAATAATAGAACAATGTAATAAGACAGAGTAAGCACCAAGATAGGAAAAGTACGGTTCTCTTTTAGGACACTATACAAGTGTTAGAGATAATCTATAAACTGAGCATAATTAATTGCTATGGAGATAGTTATAACCAAATATGAATATCTATGTCCGATTAAGATTTTCAGACAAACATTGTGGAATTTGGAAGGTGTCTATTTTGCATTTGTCATACCTTTAGTTTATTGATATTCCTCAATCAAAGTAACATGTCGTGTCAAATGGTTAAAATGACATGGCCATTAGTTATTAGATTTTACGTAGGAGACAATAATTAATATATGCAAATTTTGTGCTTCTTGTTTTGCATCAGTAAGCTTTTCTTGACACTTGATATTTGGATATCCCATATTAATCTGGTGAAACTGATTGTGGTTTTGACATTACTTATTCCCCAAGAAAATGGTCTTGACTTCTTTTTAAGGCAATATAAATCAGGCTTCAAAAATTATGGGACCTTTGAAAGCTCTGTTGTTAATAGAAGTTTGAAGTACTTGACATGCATTGGCTGATTATCTGATAGAAATTTTTTCTTATTCTGCGGTACCTATTTTATTTGCTGAAACTTACTGTCTAGATCAAGGTTGAGGACCTTCAATATGGACCGCTTCGAGGTTGAGGATCTCCGATGTGTATTGATACCAGAGCTAGAACCTTCGAGTCTTCTAAGCGTTAAAATGACTGTCACACCTCCTTTTTCCTACCCCGGAAGGGTATAAGAGAGTTTTTCCAATTAAAATGACAATCGAAACGGAATTATTTTATTTAAAATTCAGAGTCGCCACTCGGGATAATTTATGGTGTCCCAAGTCACTGGTTTAAAACCCGAATCGAGGAAAAATTGACTCTGTTTTACAGTCTGCGAACACAGAAATCCGGGTAAGGAATTCTGTTAACCCGAAAGAAGGTGTTAGGCATTCCCGGGTTCCGTGGTTTTAGCATGGTCTCTCAACTATTATTATTGGCCTATTTAACTGATTTTAAAAACATTGTTTGAAACCTATGTGCATTTTATTCCTTTTAAATCGCTCTTGATAATCTAATTGTTATACCATTAATTATTTGGTTACACATTGCAAATTGTGTCACGAGAACCGTACCCACGATCCACAACGTGTTTATTTTATTAAACTTAGATCATGGGCGGGTCACATAAATGTACCCCCAGATTTTAGTAGTTAAGCGTCACAACCACGTCACGGGAATCTTACCCGTAGTTATGATAATTTTTTAATTAACGTACCTAGAGCAGGCTACGAGAGTTCAAGGCATTTCCCATACTAATTTTGTGTTTACGCGAGGGCCATAGATTATAGGATTTTATTTGTGTATGGCGCACCTCAAATTATTTTAAAAGCAAACTAAAGATGCTCCTACTCTAATCTAATTCGAAATTAGGTATCACAACCACGTCAACCGTACCCGTAGTTGTAATAATTCAACATTGATTAATTGCTCCTAAAAGACTACAAGATTCACAAGTTAATTTCCTACATTTGAGATTAATTGATCTTTCTAAGTTAAGATTGCTCTAAAGGCCAAACATTATAAAATATCGTTTCCTGGGCGAAATAGTGATTCGGCCACCGTTAACACTCAGAGACATCATTACCAAGTAATATTATGCAAATCGCAGCTTCAAATTTAGTTTGACAAAAGACATACTAATTTGATAATTATATGAGGTATGTTAATAAAATCAATGTAATGACCCGGTCCGTCGTTACGTAGAACCGGCATTATAATTATTGTTATTGACTTGTCATAGGTTGGTTATTCTGTTATTGATGTGTTAGAGTTGATAGGCTTGAAATCGAATGGTTGTAGTGAGAGTTCAGTCATGTAGCCTTCCAAGATAGCCTTATAATGAAAAAAGTCAACTGAGAGTTGACTTATTGGGAAACGACCTCGGAATGCATATTTTATGGCTCGGATAGCTTCGTTGGGTGATTTGGAACTTAGGAGTGTGTTCGGAATATTTTTGTGATGTCCGGTGTAGAATTAGGCTTGAATTGGCGAAAGTTAGTTTTTTCCGGTTGGCAGTGGAAAATAGACTATCGGGGTCAGAATGGAATTCCGACAGTTGTAGCAGGTTCGTAATGTCATTTTGGATATGTTTGCAAAATTTCAGGTCAATCGGAGTTGTTTTGGATAGTTTCCGCATCGCTGGTGGAATTTAGAAAATTCAAAGTTCATAGGCTTGAATTCGATGTGTTTTTGGGGTTTTGATGTTTTGAAGGCTCGACTAAGTTTGAATGATCATATATGATGCGTTGGTATGTTTGGTTGGGGTCCCTAGGGGCTCGGGATGGTTTCGAGTTGTTAACGGGGAGTTTGGAATGGTTTTGACACTGCTAATGTTGTTGTTGCTGGTGTTTTCGCACCTGCGGATGGGGAGCCGCAGGTGCGGTTCCGCAGGAGCGGACATGGCACCGTAGGTGCGGAAGTTTGGCTGAATGAGAAGAGTCCGCAGGTGCGAGGTAATTGCCGCACCTGCGAGGCCGCATGTACGGGAGGTCGATCGCAGGTGCGGAAGTTGAGGTCCTTGGGGTTTTCCGCAGGTGCGAGTAAGTGGTCGCAGGTGCAGAACCAATGGTCAGAAAGTATAAAAGCGTGCCTTCGCGAATTTTAGCCATCTTTCTCAATATTTCATCCGGGTTTGAAGCTTTTGAAAGGGTTTTGAAGAGGGGATTCAATAGTTCTTCATTGAGGTGAGGTTTTTGGACTCTAAACTCGTTTATATGTGATTAAAGGTCGGATTTATGATGGAAAATTTGGGAAAAATCAGTGCAAATTGGGTAATTAGGGCTTGGGATTAAGAGGATTTAAAATGGGGATTTGAGGGGTCATTTGGACTCTGAATTCAGTGTTTTTGGTATGTATAGACTCGTGGAAGGACGAGGTTTCTTGTGGTGTAAATTTTATTGAGTTCCGAGACGTGGGCCCGGGGTCGGGTTTGACCAATTTCGGGATTTTTTAGTATTTTTGATACATTTCGATTGAGATTAGTTCCTTAGCATATTATAATGGTGTACATATGATTGTTGGTAGATTTGGAGCACTCGGAGGCCGAATTTAGAGGCAAGGTCACTGCAAAGTAGTATATTAGCCAGTTTTGAGGTAAGTAACGCTTCCAAACTTGGAACTGAGGGTTCGAAACCCCAAACTATTTGATATATGATGTTAATTAAGGTGACGCAATTTCCAAGTGACGGGCATGCGGGCGTACACTGAATGTTTGTAGCCTGGCTCATCCCATGTCACTGTCTAATGGTTATATCAGGTTGATATTTGTACTGTGAGGGTGATATTTACCTTGAACGCAATATAAATCATGCTAAGTATAAATGTTAAGGCTTCATGCCGATATGTTCAGATCGGAACGGTCGATTATTGCTGTCTCTATTTATGATTATTGTTTTCATGTACTCAGTCCTGCTATAGTATATGTTTCATGCCTCAGTCTCGTAAGTTGCTAGTTTATTCTATATTATCATTGGTTTGGGCTGATTTTCATATGTTAGAGCATTGTAAGTGAGACTGAAAGGTACCGACTGAGTGAGGGTTGAAGCCTGGTTTTGAGACAGTTATGAGGTCGGACTGCACACCGCAGCGACCCTGGAATCATGCCTTCGTTGGCTTGATATAGCGCTTGGGCTGATAGGAGCCCCTCCGGAGTCTTTACACCCCTGTGAGCGCACATATATTGAGGGATGGATCTTCCCTGGGCATGGATCTTGTCCGAAGCTGATGTTATGTGAGGGATGGATCTTCCCTGGACATGGATCTTGCCCGAGTCTTATGTTCCGGAGATGGATCTTCTCCGTGGGGGCTGGATCGGCCTTTTTCCTCAGTACTAGGTGAGTGTGTCACTTGTGTTTATGTAATATCCGGGATTGACTTTCCCTGGGTCGGAAGGCCGTATTCTAGTACTGAGTGGACCACCTTATGAGAGTTGGATTACTGAGTACACATCATTCTTGATTCTATATGAACTCATGCTAGTATGTAGGGCTACATTCACAAACTGATGCATCTTGTTTATTTTCTGATATATATATACTACTGCCATGTCCAAGTTATATACTATTGTTCGAATTATCGGAGGTTTAGTCGGTCACTGCCTCTCAGCCCGTAGTTTGGTTTCTTTACTACTGAGTTGGTGTACTCACGTTACCCCCTGCACCTTGTGTGTAGATCTAGGTACATCGGGATTCAGCTCTGGTCAGTGAGTAACAACATTTTTCATCAAAGTTGACGAGGTAACAGCTGGCGACCGTGATCTCGTCTTCTCTTCCTTTTCTACCTGTCATATTTATTTTCAGACTATGTTGGTCATTTCTTTTTGGTTGTATTAAGTACTAGTAGCTCATGACTGTGTGACACTGGATCCGGAGTTTTTAGGATTTAGGTTTTGAATTTCATAAACTGGTTTCCAAATTATTATCCACAGACTTGTTAAGAAGGATATTTTGTTGGTAATTGCATTTAGTTAGATAAAATGGGTGGCTTGCCTGGTTCAACGACAAGAGCCATCACGACTCCGGAAATGGGTCGTGACAATAAATCACACCACTATACTAGAAATATACTTAAACATTTAACACACATTTTAATTCTATATCAAAGTCCACACAATCTTATAACTTCAAATCTTGATTACAAAAATTTACTAAATTTTCATGACTTCAATAACAATGTAACAAATAACATTAACCAAAGGGCGTGACCTTAATACATGATAACAAAAACCAATTTATGTACAATTTACAAACTTAGCAGATGAAAGAGCCCTATTGAACAAACATCAAAGAAACGGAAAACCAATCCAACAACTAAAATTATCATATGAAATAACAATAATTTTCTTCACAACCTTTCAATTATCCTCGGGTAGTCATTGGTACTAAATGGACGACATAACATACATAAAAATCAGAGCTTCATCTGAACTTAAATACTTCATTTTTCGAAATAAAAAATTTATAAATAAATAAAATCAAAATTCTACCTAAAATCCAATATAAAGCAATAAGAGATCTACATCAGCAAACTGATTTGTCCAACAACTTGGAATTCCACACATTTAAGACAGAATCTAAATTGGAAGTTAATTTGTTAAAAATCAAATTCTTTCTTTTTAGCCCAAATGAACCCAAAATACAGAGTCATATCAATAACGTTGGAGAAAAATTAGTACAAATGAACAAAATGAATACTAAACCATGACAGAATCACAAAAACCAACTTGCTCTGAACTTGAGATGATAAGGTATCAATAACAAAGTCAACGTAAATCTCATTTAAAAGAGCATATCTACATTTGAGAAAACAATACCTTGATTGCCAAAAGTAAATGACTAACTTCAATAAAACAGTGGAGGAAGAGAATTGTGGAGCCCAGCAAACGGTACCAACCAAAATCAATAGCGGACTAAAGCAAACTCCATTGATTTAGTCCAGGCCCGGAAAAAAAATGGCGAAAACAGAGATTTGTAAAAATTCAAAGTAACTATTCAATCATCAAAAACTCATCTTCCATTTTGTATCTTTTTTTTATAAACGAATTCACTTGGACTCCAAAATCAAAAAATCCAAAAATACATCAAAATTCTGAAAACGAAGAACACAAAACAAAACTTTTTTTTTTTCGAAATGTTTCTGAAAATAATGTCCAAAATTTTTCTACCTTATTCCTTGTTTTTTTTATTCTGAAAAATAGCCTAAAAGGAAAGAAAATACCAAAACAGAAGAAATCAAAAAAACCTACAGTCACAAGAAAATCTTTTTGCCCTATTCTTCCGAATGAAAACCCAAAAAAAAAACCCTACCTCTAGGATTTTTCTCCCTTTTAAAGACACCTCTCCAAATGCCCTTGGAGCCGAGCACGTGATGAATATAAGGCTCGGATTAAGTGAAGTAAATCTGACGCCTTTCTCTCATCCAACGCACGGCTTCTAGAGACTTCTGGTGCGTGATTCATCTAGCAAACGGGCGAGTGAACAGGAAAAATTTGGGAATATTATTCTATTAGAAACGGTTGGGGTTGGATGACGTGGAAGAGGGAGAGAGGAGAGCCATATGCGCGTGTTGGGGTGAGTGAACTCGTCGGATTCCAGCGAGTCTGGGTGGTTGAAGCGTCGGCAGATGGGTGGGGGAAGGGTGGCACCGTTTGAATGGTGTTTGGATTTAGGGTTAGGGTTGAGAGGGTTATAATGGGGGGTTTTATATTAAGTGGGGAAAAAATATGGGCAATTGGATTAAGATGTTTGGATGGCTAGGATTAAAAGTGGGAAATGGGGCGGGTCAAAGTTTGGAGGGTCAGATGAATGGGGCTGGGTCGGATGTTGGGTCAAAGCGATTGGGTAGGGGTATTTGGGCCAAGGACGAATTTTGGGCCAATTTTACCTTTTGGCCCAATTTTGAATTAAGACCATACTAAGCTTTTTTTTTTAAATTGGTTTTCTCTTCCTTTTTAAATTAATTAAAAATCTAAATTAAATTAATTTACAAAATTAAGCTAATTATCTACTATAATATTTACAAAATTAATTATCACTAGATTAAAAGAGGACATTACTAATCTGAAATTAAAAAACCAAAAATTCAAAAGTGAGTCAATTTTGAATTTTCATTTTGAAATAAAACAAACTAATTTACTAATTAATCCTAAAAATATAAAAACAAAACTCGATGCAATGCAAGGTATTTTTGACATTTTTTTTATGATTTTTAACAAAAGTAAACATGCACAAAAAATGCAAACAATTAACACAAAATCCTACAAAATTGCAAATAGTTGGGAAAAATTTATTTTCTTTAATTTGTAGGAGTATTTCATATAGGGCAAAAATCACGTGCTCACAACTTCCCCTATTTTCTCGGAAACACGAAGAGTTTTCGGGCAAAGATAAAGTGAGCGGATACGAGCGATTTTTGCCCGTTTCAATATTCCGTGGGAAGATTTTTGAGAAAGTCTGACCGAACCTTGCTTTCGAGGTTGCCTACATATCCTTGGCTATAAAGGAATCATGTCAGTGTAGTTCTGGAGGATGATGGAATGGTGAGTTAGAGATTCGAGTAAGGTACCGTTCCAGGCTCCGGTCCATGGTCCTGTTGTTACATTAAACTCAAAATGAAAGAAAAACTAAATAGATCTATCAACTATGAATTACAAGTCTTCTATCTGTGATCTTCAAGACTTGATATTGGATCTTCTACAGTTTTGCTGCAAATCTCAAATTGTTGGCTTGCACTCTCGAAGCGAATTTCTGTTGTTGCTAACATGAATTGAATTCTGAAATGGGTTTTCTTGTTTTTCAGGTGGGTGCCTGATTGTCGAGACTTGGAATGCATTCCTTTGTTCTCCAGGTGGGCGCCTGATTGCCAAAACTTTAACTGTATTCCCTTATTCTCCAAGTGGGCGCCTGATTACCAAAACTTGAATTGTATTCCCTTGTTCTCCAGGTGGGTGCTTGATTACCAAAACTTGAATTGTATTCCCTTATGCCTGATTACCAAAAAACTTGAAATGTATTCCCTTGTTCTCTAGGTAGGCGCCTGATTGCCAAAACTTTAACTGTATTCCCTTGTTCTCCAGGCGGGCGCCTGATTGCCAAAAACTTGAACTGTATTCCCTTGTTCTCCAGGTGGGCGCCTGATCGCCAAAAACTTTAACTGTATTCCCTTGTTCTCCAGGTGGGCGCCTGATTTCCAAACTTGAATTGTATTCCCTTATTCTCCAGGTGGACGCCTGATTACCAAAACTTGAATTGTATTCCCTCTTTCTCCAGGTGGACGCCTGATTATCAAAACTTGAATTGTATTCCCTTGTTCTCCAGGTGGGCGCCTGATTACCAAAAACTTGAAATGTATTCCCTTGTTCTCTAGGTGGGCGCCTGATTACCAAAAACTTGAATTGTATTCCCTTGTTCTCCATATGGGCGCCTGATTTCCAAAAACTTGAACTGTATTCCCTTGTTCTCCAAGTGGGCGCCTGATCGCCAAAAACTTGAACTGTATTCCCTTGTTCTCCAGGTGGGCGCCTGATTGCCAAACTTGAACTGTATTCCCTTGTTCTCCAAGTGGGCACCTGATTACAATAAATAGACAAACAAATAACTTTTCTGCCCCAGTTTGGTATCTGGGCTCATCTATGAATTTTAATCGAGTCATGTTACCCAAAATCTCTAAGAATTTAAACTAAATCCCATTATCCAGGAGGGTCCTGAAAATTTCAAATTGAATCTCATATATTTCCTCAAAGTAGAGCTTATGTTATATGGATGTTTTGAATTTTAACTAAGTCCCATTGTCCAGGAGGGTCCTGAGAATTTCAAATCTAAATCCCATTATCCAGGAGGGTCCTGAGAACTCACGGTCAAACCTGTCCGGTGCTAGCTGGCTGCTTTGAACTGGCCAAGAATTTGTTGCTTTCTGACTGAATCTCAACCACAGGACCCTGAAAGACCCGAATGACCTGCACTCAAACCGCTGTTTTACATTTCTGTCCTTCCCATTTGAAACTCCGCATCTTCCACAACATTCACAAACCACTCGACCATTTGAACTTTCACTAACACCTTATTTTCCATTTTTGCATTGTGTTATTTCTGGTATGTTTTGGCCTCACTTTGCTTTGTGCAATTTCAGAAGTTGGTAGTAAGCTTTGGAATCCTTCTTTACTTGCTTAAACAAGGCGGACATTGATAAATCCTTAGAGAAATAAACCCAAAAGAAATGAAATGCAATGAATTTGAGAATTAGGAATAAAGAAGAAAATTCGAAACAGGATGACTGTTTGTGGGAGAAAAAAAAAGAGACTTATCTGAGTGAGGCAGCTGGCACCAATGATCATGACATGCATTTCGGATTAATCAGCCAGCCTGTTCAACCAATCAACTTTCAGTTTTCATACCTTATACCCGAGATCTCTATAACCCAATCTCTTCGCCAAGTCACTGACCTTGTTTGGTTTGTGGTGCCCTGAAGGGTTTTCACCAACAAACCTCTCTCATTTGTTCATCTCTCAACTCACTGTCGCCTAACAGTGCCCGTGAAGGTTTTCACCAATAAGACTCCCTCATTTTTAATTTATGTCGGCTCGCCATCGCCTTACGGTGCCCATTAGGGTTTTCACCAATAAGACTCTCTCATCTATTTGTTTTCCTTTGTTGCGGCACCGAGTGTTGCCCCTTGGTGTGAGTCATACCTCTGTCTCGCTTGACTTGGCACTCTCAAATATTGGTCGAAAGGTCTTTCTTTGGACCGTAATGCAGGCTTTTGGATGAGGTTAGAAAGAAAGGATAAAGGCTCAAAACAAATTGAGTGGGTTCACAATTACAACTTTTGGAATTAAATCTTTTACATAGCCACAACTTCTGCCCCAGTTTCTTTTCTTGGGGGCTTTTGAATTTTTATTTGGATGGAACCGAACCGTGAGGCTACCTACGTATCTTTAAAAGGAATCAGGTCAAACGTAGTTCATGTCATAGAAATTGATTTGTTGTTGTTACTTTTCTCTTTTTCTCTTCTTTCTTTTTTCTTCCTTTTTTTTCTTTCTTTTTTTCACTCTTTTTCATTCTTTTCTTTCTCTTTTTCTCTTATCTTTTCCTCCTTTCCTTCTTTATTTACCTTTTGTGTCCGTGTTTCTTGAACTTTTCTACTGATTCCAAAAGAGGGGTATGAAAGAAAATATATAAGGCTCAAAGGGGTAACAAAGGGTAAAGTGTTTAGATAGCAGAATAAAATGCCTTCGTCATTCCAATCTTCAAAACATGCCAAGTACAAACAAACACAATTTAAACCAAAGAAAATCATACATAATATCTTTTGACTGCATTAGAATTAATAGCCATATCTACACATTTGCCTTCTATATCTGTTAAATACAAAGTACCATTGGACAACACTCTCATTACGATGAACGGTCCCTGCCAATTTGGGACGAATTTGCCTTTTGCTTCAGCCTGATGTGGAAGGATGCATTTCAATACTTGCTGAACCACTTCAAATTTCCGGGGATGCACCTTTTTGTTGTATGCTCTTGCCATTCTCTTTTGATACAACTGGCCATGACACACTGTTGCCAGTCTTTTCTCGTCAATCATACTTAATGGCTCCAAACGGGTTTTGACCCACTCATCATCATCAATTTCGGCTTCAGCAACAATCCGAAGAGATGGAATTTCAACTTCCGCGGGTATCACTGCTTCAGTACCATATACCAACAAATAAGGAGTTGCACCTGCTGAAGTGCGAACAGTAGTGCGATACCTAGCAAAGCAAAAGGCAACTTCTCATGCCATTGCCTGGAACCTTGCACCATTTTCCGAAGTATTTTTCTTTATGTTCTTGTTGGCTGCCTCGACAACTCCGTTTTCCTTGAGGCGATACGGAGTGGAATTCTGATGCGTAATCTTTAACTGTTGGCATACTTATTTCATCAAATGACTGTTAAGATTAGCGCCATTGTCTGTGATGATTATCTTTGGGATTCCGAATTGATAAATGATATTTTAATGATCAAAGTCGACCACTGCCTTCTTGTCACAGATTTGAAAGTTTTAGCTTCGAACCACTTAGTGAAATAGTCAATGGCCACCAGAATGAACCTGTGCCCGATTGACGCCGCGGGCTCAATTGGTCCAATGACATCCATGCCCCAAGCAACAAAGGGCCACGGCGCAGACATTGTGTGCAAATCAGATGGCGGAGAGTGAATCAAGTCGTGTACCTGGCATTGATGACAGTTGCGCACAACACTGATGCAATCTCGTTCCATGGTGAGACAATAATACCCTGCTCGAAGAATCTTCTTTGCCAGAACATACCCGCTCATATGCGGTCTGAAAACTCCGGAATGTACCTCGGTCATGATAGTCGTGGCTTGCTTAGCATCAATGCACCTCAATAGCCCAAGATGTGGAGTTCTTTTGTACAAAACCCCCCTGCTCAAGAAAAATCCACTGGCCAAACGTCGAATTGTTCTCTTTTGATCATCTGCAGCTTGTACCGGATATACTCCCGTCCTGATGTACTCCATAATGTCATGGAACCACGGTTCACCATCGAGGTCTTCCTCGACCACTTTACAGTAGGCATGCTGATCCCGAACGTGAATATGTAGAGGATCGACATAAGCTTTGTCCGGGTGGTGCAACATTGACGCCAAGGTAGCCAAAGCATCAGCAACCTCATTATGGATCCTTGGAATATGCCTGAACTCTATTGATCGAAACCGCTGACAAAGATCATGCAAAAATTGTCTATACGGTATGAGCTTTAAATCCCGTGTCTCCCATTCTCCTTGAATCTGGTGCACCAGGAGGTCCGAGTCTCCCAAGACCAAAACTTCCTGGACTTCCATGTCTACAGCTAACCTCAATCCCGAAATGCATGCCTCGTACTCAGCCATGTTGTTGGTTCAATAGAAACGAAGTTGAGTCGTAACAGGGTAGTGATGCCCTGTTTCCGAGATGAGTACTGCCCCTATTCTGACACCTTTCATGTTAGCGGCCTCATCAAAGAAGAGTCTCTAACCGGGCTTTTTTTCCTGCTCAACCTCATCAAAATGCATCACCTCTTCATCAGGAAAATAGGTCTTCAATGGCTCATACTCTTTATCGACTGGGTTCTCGGCCAATGCTTGGGCTTTCATCGCGGTCCGAGTCACATAGATCATGTCAAACTCTGTGAGCAAAATCTACCACTTCGCACCTCTTCCTGTGGGCATAGGATTCTGAAAGATATACTTTAGAGGATCCAGGCGAGAAATGAGGTAAGTAGTGTAAGACGACAGATAATGCTTCAACTTTTTATCCACCCAAGTCAGGGCGCAACATGTTCTTCAAGGGGAGTGTACTTCACCTCATAGGATGTGAACTTCTTGCTGAGATAATAGATGGCTTACTCCTTGATGCGAGACTAAATTGCATAGTTTAACATGTGATATACCTTACATTTTATGCGCATTAATGATAAAATTACACTTGTTATGTGCTTAATGGAGTTTATTTCATGTGTAGGTGAAGTGGAGGGGGAAACGGAGCTAAAAGGATGCAAATACGTCAAAAAATACGCGAAAGGAGACACTCGGGCGATAGCCGGGCGACAAAGCCAAACAGCCTGACCCTACTTGGCGTTAGCCAGGCGTTTGGGCTGAAACGCCAGCCCTACCCTGGCGTTATCCAGGCGTTTGGGCTGAAATGCCAGCCCTAGCCATGCAAATACGTCAAAAAATACGCGAAAGGAGACACCCGGGCGATAGCCGGGCGACAGAGCCAAACAGCCTGACCCTACCTGGCGTTAGCCAGGCGTTTGAGCTGAAACACCAGTCCTACCCTGGCGTTAGCCAGGCGTTTGGGCTGAAATGCCAGCCCTAGCCTGGCGTTAGCCAGGCGTTTGGGTCCAAACGCCAGGGTCCCCAGTCGGCCAGAAATCGAGTTTTGACGGGTTTAAGTGTTTTCTAATTGAAATAGAAGTCTCCTACACGGTTAGGGTTCACCCTAAACCTATAAATAGACTCCTAAAACACAACTACAAAGGGAGATTCACAGAGATACACAGAGATTCGAGATTAGAGTGAATCAAAGGCAAAACATCAATTTGTACATATTTTCTTCTTTACTTTGTAGTTTAATTATGCAAGTTATTTTAGATTTTATTCTTATGAATTTGTTTAGCTAATTTCTTGTGGAACCCGTTGGGGAATAAACTTATTGTGATATTAATATAGCTTTGATTGGTTGATTAAACTCTATTTGTTCAACTACGTTCTTGTTGTAGTTGATTGAAGGGCCCTCAATTAGCTGTGCCTATTTATTATGTATCTACTTGAGAGAGAGTGCATATTTAGGTAATTGTTTGAACAACACCACTCCCAGAGTATAGACGAAAGTCATAACCGAGGGTTTAGAGGTTGGATTAGAGATAACGATACCTCGGGTGCAATCTAAAGTGAACTGTAATGCAATCTAGCTAGCGTAACTTGAGAGAGTGCGTCTAGTAAATTATCATAATTACTTGAGAGAGATTTATGGTAGATAGAGTGTTCATGATTGATAGAGACGATTAATCAAGCTATAAGAAGTATCCGAGAAAGAATTCACCAACGGGGGAAACCATAACCTTAGACCTTTATTATCATTGTTTACATTAAATTGTTAGTCAATTACTAGTTTATTATTTTGTTAGTAGAATTAGTTAAACAACACAAATTGATATTCAAAAGTCTTGAGAAAATTGATTAAACACTAGTTTAGTATTTTATAGACTCAATTGATACGTACAATTCTCTGTGGGATCGACTTTGGGTGTAATACCCCAGATTATATTTGCAGCGCCCGTTTAGTCTTTCTATAAGACATAGTTGAGCGTGATCAAATTTTGGCGCCGTTGCCGGGGAATTAACGGTATTATCAATTGAGTTGAAAGAAATACAAAATTCTGAAACATAGTCAATTTTCTTTAAAATTTTCGTTTTCACATTGAACGTTTAACGTTTGCTAAGTGTTGCAGGTGCATGCCTAGAAACTCATCGAGGACTGGTGAAGTAATTGAAGCCTTATCAGACCCTGAGAAAGTTTTCAGGACCATAAACCGGACCAACCGAAAAAGCAAACATCAACCACAAATTGAACAAATTGAAACAGACATGGAAGATCAACACAACCGGAATAATCATGGGGATGATGTGGTGGACCCAGTCGCTGAAGCTCCTTTATACGACTGGGCACAACCTACAGCTGAGAATTTGGCCACAGCGATATTGGTTCCTCAAATACAGGCCGAGTCCTTTCAGATTACAAATAATATGCTGCACCTATTGCAGAACAAAGGGCTATTCTCAGGGTCGTACAGTGAAGACCCCCAGCAGCATCTAAAGAACTTCCTGTCAATTTGCAAAACTCAAAGGCAGCCAAACGTCACTCAGGAAGCAATAAAACTGTTGTTGTTTCCATTCTCAGTGACTGGTGCTGCCCAGACTTGGCTTAACTCACTCCCCATCAATTCCATTACTACATGGGAGGAGTTAGTCAAGCAGTTCGTGAACAAGTTTCATCCACCCAACAAAACTGCTCAACAAATTGATGAAATCTTGAGCTTTAGACAGAAACCAGTGGAAACATTACAAGAGACATGGGAAAGATTTAAGAGTATGCTGGTTATCTGTCCACATCATGGCATTCCTGAGCAAATGTTGGGGCAGCGTTTTTACATGGGTTTGGCTGATACTGTGAAAGCAAATGTTGATGCTTCAGCTGGTGGAGCATTCCTGAGCAAATCGTGGAGAGAGAGCCAAATCTTACTTGATAAAATGGCACAGAATTCAGGATGGACAACAAGGAATGCACCCATTACTCCTGTAGTTCATTCAGTGCCATTCGATCCATCTAATACCATTGCAGAGAACGTGGCCACCTTGATAACACAAATGAGTATCCTTACTAAGAGGGTAGAAGAATCGGGACAGAAACAGCAGGTGCACATCGTTGACACAACCAATGGGGGCTTATGCACATCTTGCATTAGTCAACCAATTGGTAATCACTGGAATACAGAAAGCCATCGCCCCCCTTACCCAGAAGATATGAATTATGTGTCAAATTATGGAAGCCAGAGAAAAGGGGGGCAGAAGTGGGGTCAGCAAGCTCAACCATATAGGCCACTCTCACCAACAACAGAACAGTGGAAATATGGGTGTCAGGGGACCACAAGGTAATGCAGCACTGTTTCAGAGGCCA